>CM068827.1:89276372-89398872 GCA_028554795.2 Sinohyriopsis cumingii | reverse complement strand
TGGAAGATAGCGGACGACGACCTTATATGCCATAAAGAGAGAGTACGTATTTTTTTAAAATTATTCAGTCGCATTGTGGGAGTGACGGTATTACATAACATTTCACCTGGAAGTGTTAAGCTTCTAAACGTATTGGTATGACGTATGATCCGCCATAAACCTAGGATATTTAACAAAATTAGAAGAAAGCCAATAGGAAACCCATTTCTAGGATTAATATTCGTTTTATTTTCTGCTTTGGAATTTTAATACTAACAAATTAGTATTATTAACTTAAATGTAAAACCAGATAGGTGGGTATGTTTCCAAATACCAGTATCGTATATATAACGTACGTGTCCCTCACACAACGCGTATTTTGTTCATTCATGTTTCCAAATACCAGTATCGTATGTATAACGTACGCGTCCCCTCACACAACGCGTATTTGGTTCATTCATGAATATTTCATCTGACCATTTACTTTTCTCTAGACCTACCGCAATTTGAGACTGAGAGAAGAGCTGAAAAGGTATTCTACAGAGGCATCGTTGATTGTTATGTAAGTATCAACACTCTGCCGTTAGAAAGTTTTCAATTTACGTTATGTATTGTATTAGGTAAAGAATATGTATTGTTCATTTCACTATCTTTTAATAGTATACTAAATTGTCGTCAAATACTTTGTATATAGTCAAATAAACAAATCAAAGGACTAAATAAATAACTGATATTCCTAAGATAATATTACGTTGTTGTGAAAGTTTGCTCTGTGTTTTAAACATCTTTGGTGAAACATTTTCAGTCCAATTTGAGTTTTATTGTCAAATGTTTTTATTAAGTCACTCCCAACCCCAAGAAAGGTGCAGTGTCCTGCTGGACTGTATATGGGATGGCTGGAAATGCTTACACGCGGAATGCCCCCAACACTCCTGCTTCGTGGAAACCAACAAAGTGTTTTGACTTACTACTCTTGACGATGTATGCATCCTATTTGTGTTGGAAATACCAATACCATTTTGATAAAACAGTTGCCAAGGAAATATAAAAACAAAGATTGTGAAATTTCGCTGAATTAATCATGATAAATTCAGACTTCGAAACGGAGCTGAGATCCATAAACTGTATTTAATGTTAATTTCTATAACTTTATAATCGTACATTTTCTTACTCGACCTAGCATGACGTCATACTTTAGGTGTCAGCCTCAAAGATCACATACACAATCGATGAATTCAATAACATATGCTTGGACAATCCTATTTTGTACTGCAAATGTAAAAACGTGATTATTCTTTGTATGCATTAGATCGTTACATAACTTAGCCAAGACATAATCGTAGCTTTATTTCCTTGTAAATTAAAATGGACACAAGTCATGCGAGTAAGTAATTAATTTATTATCCCATTGTGTAATTACCTTAATTAAGTCTATAAACTGTATGTATATAACAAGAATATTTCTGATATTAATTAAAGGGGCTTTAATTATTATTGCGACTCTATTGTCTTAAAATAAGTAATAGAAAAGAATGAAAAGCAACAAGCTTTGCAAAATTCAACAATAATTTATTTCTCTAGAATACAAAGTAAAAATTTTAAAACGGTACTTACGGCATCGTAAACTAAACCTCAAATAATCCTAGCATTACAGACACAAGTCATAAAGATTAAAGTTCTGAATAAAGTTTAGTAGAAATCTAAATTAAATACAACACTGAAGGTGTTGATGTGCCTGTGGTGGCCTCTGTAGTAGTTAAGTGCAAATAGTCATTTATTGGATCACAATAATACTATCCAAGAATGAAACGTTATTTGAAATTTTACTACGACTGCAAGTCCCTATTCCAAGATTGTTATATCTGAGCACTTTGCATTTCCAGAGAAGAGTCTCTTGAATTATTAAACTGAATTATTAAATTCCAGCCCAATTGAATTACTGCACACAGCAATAATACAGCTGATTATGCTAAGATCTTATCTTATAGCACGAATAATTAATTTCTAGGACCTCAGGTCACAATTAGAATTTTTTGTTTTAAGAAACTAATACCTAATGGAAAGTTTCCTCCAGGAAGATTTATAATGTTTACAACAAAATCTCAGTTATCATTGTAAGTCTATTACTAAAATTATAATCTAAAATGTAAACAACAGGTAGACCCGGCATTGACTGAGATAAACACGTTGCTTACAAAACTAATATCAAAGATTCAGGTATATATACGCAAACATTCGTATGTATGTCTCTATCTCTTACCTCCGAATGCAGGTATATTTCAGCCATCAACCTATTGGCCTATCCTTTATGGATCCAATCATTCAGTCATTAGTAAATAAAGACCCTCTCCCTCCTCTCTCTCTCTCTCTCTCTCTCTCTCTCTCTCTCCGTTAAGAACATATAATTGAAAGCCGTTTTGCCATGTTATGCTCTCAATCAAGCAATATCAATGAGTTCTTAAACAATGAATGAAATATTGGAAATTATAATGTGCCCTCTACGGTATTATTAACACTGCAGAAGGACGGGCATGCACAAGATTAAATAGCTATGAGGCCCCAAACAGTAAGGTCGACGGTCGAGGTGTATACAGTATAAAATAATAAGGTGAAAGGTATAGCAATTTAATAAATTATATCACGGTACTCAACAATTACAGGACAATTTGTCAACGCAAATTACACTGGACAACAAATTTTTACAAAAGTCATGTTACTGAAATAAAATTAGTCAATTCTTATCAATTTTTATGTGCTGAACACGAATATGACAGTCAAATTGCAAAATTGGCTCTAGTTTTTTTTGTAATCTGCAAGAAATTAATGTTTACATAACGAAATGCATTCCAATAGTAAAAGGTCAACTGTAATAGCCTACCTATAAAAAATCAAGTCATTGACTACATCTTAGATTTCTTCGCCTGTCTCTTGTACAGCTGTTCGGGAGCATCTCTGAGGAGTGTCCAGCAGTAGTCAGCCAGCATTGTAGTGGACCATTTTCCCTGGTATCTTTGTTCCATTGTTGCGATATCTTGATGAAAACGTTCGCCGTGTTCATCACTAACAATACCACAGTTGCTAGGAAAGAAATCCAAATGGGAATGAAGGAAGTGAATCTTTAGAGACATATTGCAGCCAAGTTTCTTGTACTTCATCAACATGTCTTCTACTAGTTCCTTATAGTTTTCTGCCCTAACATTTCCGAGGAAGTTTGTAGAAACTAGGCGAAAAGCATTCCATGCTTGTTTCGCGTCACCTTCCAGCAAGTTGTTGAACCGGTCATCTTTGAAAAGCTCTCGAATCTGAGGACCCACAAAAACTCCCTCTTTAATCTTTGCTTCGCTGAGTCGAGGGAATTTTTCATGCAGGTATCGGAATGCTGGCAAAGTCCGGTCAATGGCTTTCACGAAGTTCTTCATCAAACCTAGTTTGATGTGAAGGGGTGGTAGCAAGATTTTCTGAGCCTCAACCAGAGCTGGGTGTTGGATATTCTTCTCTCCAATGGCTACATTCTGCCTGTGAGTCCATTCCTTCCTCATGTAGTGCATTTCCCTTGCTCGGCTATCCCACTCGCATAAGAAACACATGTATTTTGTATATCCTTGCTGCAGTCCCATTAAAAGGGCAACTACCTTCAAATCACCACAGAGGTGCCAGCTGTACTTGTTATACTCAATGGAATTCAGTAGCTGCCTTAAGTTATCGTATGTCTCTTTCATGTGGACAGCATACGCTACTGGAATAGACGGAAGAATGTTTCCATTGTGCAAAAGCACAGCCTTGAGACTCAGTTTCGAAGAGTCCACAAATAGTCTCCATTCTTGTGGGTCATGAGTGATTTTTAAAGCATTCATGAGGCCCTCAATATCGGAACAGAATATCAGATTACTTTCCTTTCTGAAGAAAGGCTCCAATTGCTGGTGGCGCTTTCGATATGCAGTAATTGTGACATCTTCTTCTAGAAGATTCCATTGTTGGAGTCTTGATCCTAGCAATTCTGCCTTGTTCTTTGATAAGTCCAAATCACGAATCAGGTCATTTAGTTCTTCCTGTGTTATTCTGTGTGGGGTTGATGATGCACCACAGTGAAAATCTGGATCACTGCATGCTGATGGACCAGGAGAAGAACAGGTCAACTCACCTTTGTCTTCGTCAGATGAATCAAGAGAATATTCTGCTGGAGGTTCTGGAATAGGAAGTCCCTCACCATGTGGAACTGGTCTCAATGCAGACGGAATGTTTGGGTAGACTATTCTCGACTTCTTTCGCTTCGTTATTCCGCCGGAAAGAGGAGGAACCAAGCAGAAGTAACAGTCATTTAGGTGGTTGCTTGGCTCTCTCCACACCATTGGGACTGCAAACGGCATTGATGACCTTTTGCAATTCAACCACTGTGAAAGCTGTGTTGTACATGTAGCACAGCATATATGCGGAGCCCAAGGCTTGTCTTGGTCACCAACCTTGCATCCGAAGTAAAGATGATATGCCTTCTTCACTTGAGAATTGATACTTTTCTTCTGGTTGGCAAATGTCACTTCCCCACAAATATAGCAAAAATTGTCCGCGGTATTAACACACTTTCGAGGCATTACTGTTCTTTATTGTACGTAAATGGATACAATAATAAGTTTTATGTAACAGTAGCTTGAACTGTCTCGCACAACGTCTAAAATATTTTAAATGCTGAACCTATCTGATTGGGCTTTATATAGTACACTGCTTACGTCAGCTTCAGCAGCCGCCTGGCATTAGTATAATAGGCCTACACATGTATAGTACACTGCTGACGTCAACTTACTTCAGCAGCCGCATGGCATTAGTATTGCATTGCATCAGAAAATGATGCAATCAACTGTGGATGATGTGAGCATGATGGATTATGCAATGTTACATCATTATTCCGGATGTTGCTGCAGTCCTACTGGAGAAATTTACACAGTGAAACATAGAAAATGAGGTATATGAATATCTTCAAAACGAGAGCCAATACAAATTTTTCACGGTTATATTCGTGTTCGGCACACCAAAATACTACAGATTAGGGCCTTTTCAAGTCAGTAATGATTTCACTGTTGACCAGTGTTATTTCAATGACTACAAAGGCCTATTCGAATTGCCAGTTATTTCATCAAGTAAAATTAAAGGTGAGAATGTTTCCTTCCCGTGTCCCTTCTATGTTACTCTTGTATCCCGATTCGGTACTTCCGGTACCCTTGTTTCCTTTCTCCGGACATGCGCCTTCGAACTACTGCCTATTCTCCTGGCCCTGAGCCTTCTCACCACCCCGGCAAAGTTCTCTTTGAGTTAACCGCGACCATGGCTGTAACGCAATGGCTAAGTCACTGACAAGGTAGTTACTTTGTTTCAGAATCGGTCTAAAGTCGTAGTATTAAATTACACGTATTGATATTACCCAAAGTACTTTGATTTGCGAAGTCTATCAGAAGACGTTTGTAAACACGAGGCATGAATTGTTAGGAACTTTTCTCCCACAATCTGACAGAAATATATCTTCTTCAGCCACCATGAAATTTATCCGAGCATGTAGTTTTTGTTTACATGTGATTTAAAAGCGATCAAAGGTACATTTTCGGTCATACTATGATGATGTACTTTACTGTGTTGATTGTCTGGCCTGCTTAAATCAAATGTTAGGCCAAAATTCTTGAAAATATTTCGAAATTGTATTGACACGTTCGTTTCATCGTTAAGACGCTTAAACTGAAACAATGAAGAGCTGAGGAGTTTTGGAACTGATCCATTTTCAAGTTCTCAACATTTAGTAATTACCAACATACTCCTAAATATACACATAAATAGGGATTAATAGACTTTTAATATCATTAGTGGTATTATGTATATCTATTTCCAGAATAATTCTGTGGATTCCCATTTGTCGTGTGAAGTCATATGAATGTTGTTGTTGCTATGGGGTTTAACGCCATTTTTCAGCACACGACAGGCTATCATATGAATGTAGTTTGTTGATCGAAAATATATAGTGTATGTTTTCACATGGGGTCTATTGCGAACTACAGTCGCAATATACGATATATATAAGGAGAAAATTAAGCATTCAGTTTCATTCCGATTTCTGGAGTCATCCACACTTTTTGTGTTCCTGATTAAGTCTGCAGACCTATTTTATGTTGTACTTAGATATTTTTCGAGAGGATAAACATTTGTTTAGACTGTGCAGTGGTGATAGAAAATGTTTATTATTTGGACAATTTTTTTAATATCTGGAACTGTTACAAATTATTTTAAAAACTTCTGGACAACGCCATCTGAACAACATCACGGTTCTTGGAGGACTAATACATTTCCAGAATTTAAATTATATGGGACTTTTCATTCGTTTAGGACTTTCAAAGACTTTTATAAGGATAAATTTGGATTCACTTCATTATACTGTAAGTTCCTCTCACATTTTTCATTTATCATTTTAATGATTAAATTGTTTTTTAAGATGGTTTTGCTTCTTTTCTATTACTAAAATTTGTAACCATAGGGTCGTATCAGTGGTGTACTCAGTATGCAAACAACGCTTAAATTCCAAATGAACCGAAATTTTCATTTCTAGGTAAATTTTACGTACATAAAAATTATATATACGGTCTGCAATTTTTTGCATGTGAACAGAGTATATACCTGAATGCCAGTTGCATTTATGGTCTGACCTTCGTAATAATGGCTAAAGGACATAAATCCACATGCTGCGCCAAAAATTGACGTCACCGTAACATATACGTTATAAAAATGAAGCAAAAATTAACTTTGGAAAGAAACGTGAACTTTTGCGTTTTTAAAAAAAAAAAATAAAAAAAAAACATTCTTTATTCTTCTTAACGAAACATGTATGAGGGGTAAGGAAAGATCACATATAATTTATTCACAAGCAAATATAATGTTTCGTTAATGACATATTACGGCTGGATGGGTTGGACTTGTATATCATAAATAGTGCAGGGATTTAAAAGCGAATACTTGGAACCAAAGTTCTAAGAAAATAGTAAGCGGTTTCTTTAGGATCCTATAAAGGATTTTGGTGTAAATTTAAGTTAATTAACATGGCTAAATTATAAATACTGTATATTTGTGAAATTACTAAATTTTACTAAAATATACTATCTTCTGTCATTTTCCGAGGGATTGGCTTGACCGCCTGAATTACGCTGATGTGTTGTTAAACGTCATATATCTAAACTTAGGTTGTGTGCAGTGTAATGGCTTGTTTCAGTCATATGAGGTATATTTTTGTCATTTTGTACACACACAATCACAAACACATACACGCACAATATCAAAATATGGTAATTAATTAAAACTTGAAGGTAAACCGATTTTATGTTTCAAATAACTATGTACTGACTATATTTAAAACAAACATTAGAAATGATTCCCTTACAATTATATATAAAGTAAGACACTGATATTCAGACACTGGAAACACTTGTAAATGCTGTCACCGACTCAGGCCGAAGCGTAATAAATTGCCTTTCCTGCAGATATTTCAGCATACAGCATTTTCTACCACAACACTTGAAGTAAAAATAAGCTTTAGCACACCACATCATATGCAGTGAAAAGAAGACCTAGCCACCATATCATGTGCAGTGAAACTAAGCGTTAGCCCACCACATCATTTGCAGTGAAAATAAAAGCTAGCCACCATATCGTATGCAGTGAAACTAAGCGTTAGCCCACCACATCATTTGCAGTGAAAACAAGAGCTAGGCACCATATCATACGCAGTGAAACTAAACGTTAGCCCACCACATCATTTGCAATGAAAATAAGAGCTAGCCACCATGTCATATGCAGTGAAACTAAGCGTTAGCCCACCACATCATTTGCAGTGAAAATAAGAGCTAGCCACCATATCATATGCAGTGAAACTAAGCGTTAGCCCACCACATCATTTGCCTTGAAAATAAGCGCTAGCCTTAGATGAAGCTTATTAACTCACATTGTTTGCTCTGAAGGGACGCTATAGATATATAAAGATATGGCAAATATGCACAATTCAAAAGATTCCAAAAAAAATGTATCGAATAGTTATAATTGTAGTTACTTAGTTTATAACGTCATTTTCAGCACATTATAGGCTACATCGTACTCGGGAAATGGGAGCCAGTTGTCGTCTCAAAGGTCACGCCGAGGCATCCATAGCGGGCTGGAAATGGCACTCAGATTTTCAATTATCTAACTTTCTAGTGCTGGTTGGATATATTTATGCGTGCATTGCAATAGCTTAAACAAGGCTGTTAGTAGCTATTACCTTTTCACGGGTCTCACAACCTTAACTTCACCGTTATTTGACTCTGGGTAACAAATGACCACTTTTTCTGGCAATAGGTCTTCATAATCTCTTGGTCATTGTTATTGCTGTGAATGAAGTGGAAATATGTCCTGAACAATTATTAGAAAAGAGAGCAAATGTCGCATTAGATATATTGATATTTCCGTGTTACTATCCTTGCCTTATTCACTGTTAACCTCGCCGATTCTAATGCTCTCAGACGCTCCATCTTGTACGGCATCCACATATTCCACACGTTTGGATTAATATAGCAAATCTGTTGAAGATGCTTATGGACAAAATTAGACGTTCCATGTATTAGATATAGTGAATCTCTTTGAAGCACTTATTTTCCTTAATTAAACGGCTTTTGTCCATTATTAGTCACAGGTGAATAGCAATGCAGTGATAATTCGTGCCTTCATCAGTTTCGAAAATTTCTCTTAAAGCCTAATAATTCGCTAAGGGCAGTTTTTGAAGCAATACAATAGTTATCATATTCTGCAAAGGACACAACTCTCACCTGGCTCTCTTTCAAAGGACACAACTCTCACCTGGATCTCCTCCTCCGCTTTACATTAACTGTTATTGTTTGCACCTCTGGTGTCAAGTATTTAATCTGATTCATCCTTTATGATATCTTTCTCTACAGCATCTTCAAGCTAATCCCCAAAAACTTTACACTCCTCTCAATCATTCGCACCAGGGCCCTGTTTTGGCGGTATCTAGCGGTCACGCTGTATCCCAACGAGCAAGAAGTGTGACTAATGTTGTGCCCCTCTACGGTTAGTATTAATTGGCCCGCTCTGCAGCTTTCTGATCTTTAAGCTTTTGGGGCCTCTTACCGAGAATATATACATGAGAGTGAGAGCTATTATTTTATCGATATATTCTACGATTTATATAAATAATTTTGAAGATGGAAATCTAATTTCAATGGATATAATGACAACAATGCTATTGATTACAAAGTCGTCAGCGTGGAAACTGAATGCAGCGTTCACAGACTCACTGGTAAACAAATATCTTCTTTCGTTTAAATCAAACGAGAAATGGTAAGTACACATTGATTATATGCATCACTAAAAGGTAATTACACATTGATCATATGCATCACTAAAAGGTAATTACAAATTGATCATATGCATCACTGAAAGGTTATTACACATTGATCATATGCATGACTAAAAGGTAATTACACATTGATCATATGCATGACTAAAAGATAATTACACATTGATCATATGCATCACTGAAAGGTTATTACACATTGATCATATGCATCACTAAAAGGTAATTACACATTCATCATATGCATCACTGAAAGGTTATTACACATTGATCATATGCATCACTAAAAGGTAATTGCACATTGATCATATGCATCACTAAAAGGTAATTACACATTGATCATATGCATCACTAAACATATTAGCTCATATTAACAATCTAATATGTTTTAAAAACTAAACTTATGATAATTTTAGACAGGTTTTGTCCAAAATATGATCAATCCCTCTCATGCTGTTCATTGTAAACTGGACCAATCCCTCTCATATTGTTTATTGTAAACAGGACCAATTCCTCTCATACTGTTCATTGCAAACAGGACCATACCCTCTTATACTGTAAATTGTAAACAGGACCAATCCATCCCACATTGTTCATTGTAAATTAGACCAATCATTAACATACCGTTTATTATAAACAGGACGATCCCTCCCATACCTTTCATTGTAAACTGGACCACTCCCTCTCATACTGATCACTGTAAACAGGACCAATCACTCTCATATCTTTCATTGTAAACTGGACCACTCCCTCTCATACTGTTCACTGTAAAAAGGACCAATCCCTCTCATATTGTTTATTGTAAACAGGATCTTTTCCTCTCATAATGTTCATTGTAAACAGGACCAGTCCCTCTCATACTGTCAATTATAAACAGGACCAATCCCTTTCATATTGTTCATTGCAAACAGGACCAATTCCTCTCATATTGTGCGTTGTAAACAGGACCAATCCCTCTCATGCTGCTCATTGCAAACAGGACCAATTCCTCTTATATTATGCGTTGTAAACAGGACCAATCCCTCTCATGCTGTTCATTGTAAACTGGGCCAATCCCTCTCATATTGTTTATTGTAAACAGGACCAAGTCCTCTCATACTGTTTATTGTAAACAGGACCAATTCCTCTCATATTGTGCGTTGTAAACAGGACCAATCCCTCTCATGCTGTTCATTGTAACCTGGACCAATCCCTCTCATACTGTTTATTGTAAAACTATAGCTAGAGGAGTTGGTTCGCATCGGAAGCTGAAAGTCACTTCGATTACAGCGAACAGTTGAAACCTGTTTTTTTTTTTTTTAAGCTCAAGAATGCGCAATCCGTAACCATTCATGTGCTTATATTGCACCAAAAGACAACTCACTAAGGCATTGCACTCAAAGAGCATTCCTCACTAAGGCATTGCACTCAAAGAGCATTCCTCACTAAGGCATTGCACTCAAAGAGCATTCAGTTGCAACGTCAATAAATCCCTAAAGACGATTATGATAATCCTCAGGAAGATATTAGAAGAAATTCCGAAAATAGTGACGTATATATTTAGCAGTTTTATCTTTTAATTTCTTCTATTATTAGATTTTTAATAATTTTAGTTATATTATTTTGCAGTGGCTCCTTTTACAATTGTCGTAATCAAAGAAATTTTATTTCCTTATCAAACAACATGTTATCTATCCGTTAATCTACGCAGGCAACGTAGTTCATCTCTAAGGTTTAATTGTCGTAAAAAGAAAAGACAAGCTTTCCTTCCTGGAAACAGTAACTGATTTCTAAAACAACTGTATAAGCTATTTCGCAAAGGAATTATCGTCCATGAAACTCAATTGCATGTATTATTCATGCCAATAAATAAATGGGACTTGACATATATATATTTATCACATGAATCTTAAATTAAATGTCTTTTTTCTGAATTCATTAAAATTTTAAGATTTCATTTTATCCATATTTTTCAGATAAAGCTTTGTTCAAAGGTTTGGCCTTCGTCCTGCTTTTTTAAGGTCCGGTATCAACGAACCAGACACGTACTTTTGCACTCATGGGGACCGTGCATATTCATAGAGCATCCATGAGTTGCAGCTACATTAACAAAAAAATGATGAAATGAACTGTCGTGGTACAAATTTTCTGTAGTTCTCTTTCTGTTAGTGCGAAATACTTTGTACTCTGTTGTATCCATCTGTAAGACAACATAAATGTAGTAAGGTTCATTGTGTCATCTAAATGTTATTATAAAGAATTGGCAGTCTAGAATCTTCATTTCATTTACATCTAGTAGTTTCGATCTTCGCTAAACTAAACTATAGAAAATACTTGTATCGCTTATTTTTAATGATGTAGCAAAACTATTTATAACATTGTCTTGTTCTGTTTCATATCTATTCCACTGTTTTTCAAAATGAAAAGCAAGTTTATGACGACAAGAATTTTATCTGGAAAGTAATAGTTGTACAGTTGAATGATAATAAAAAACGCAGTTTGGAATTTACATGTAAATTTTTATTTTTAATTCATACGCAATGAAAAATCTGAGCTGTGTCTTTGTTACCACGAAATGTGCATAAACGATTGGCCTTAATCGAGATAATTACGAGATGTGCATAAACGATCGGCCTTAATCGAGATAATTACGAGATGTGCATAAACGATCGGCCTTAATCGAGATAATTACGAGATGTGCATAAACGATCGGCCTTAATCGAGATAATTACGAGATGTGCATAAAAGATGAGCCTCAAACGAGATGATTACGCGATGGGATAATACATTATTAAATTACTTGCATGACAAGTAAATGCATATCTTACAACCCAAAAATAGTTGAAGTACATTAATGTCTTGACTAAATTATGTACTGTCGTATACAAAATATAAAACACCTTCAGCAAGGTTTGTGAAGTATCTACATTTATAGCATTAACTGGGTTTTCTCTGCTACATGGGCATTCAAAGTAGTGAATTGAGGCTGTTTACGGACCATTGGAAAGTACATTACAGATCACCTTGAGTACCTTTACGGACAAGCCTTTACAGCACACCCTGGGCACGTTTACGGACGATATTTTTCAGACCCCTCCCCCCCCCCCCTCGGCACGTTTATGGACAATGGGAGTTTAACATTGGGAATATTGGGACTGTATACGGACAAGGGAAAATTAGGTTTAGTAGGAATGGAACAGGTAGATACATGTACATATATAACACATCAATCAATCACAACTGAACTATAAAATCGACGACAAAAATTTTAGGCAAGAGAAAACATTTTTGGAGGCAAACCTAAAATATAAAATACATTTAAAAATGTTTAGGCAAGAGAATAAATATCTTTTCGAGACAGTGGAGTGGCCCTGAAAAGGGCCTTTGGTGTTCGTTAACACCATTCCACTAACAAAAAGGGCATCGCATAGGTCTTTTTCTCTTCATCAAACTTCTTCTGACTTCTGGACCGTAGATGAGGACTTTCTTCAGATAGCCTTGTCTCTTCACATAGATTCTTATTTTACAAACGCTCGTATCGGTGATCAGGATGAATGTCCTTGATGATCTGAAATACATGGGTAAGTCCGTTCAGAACAGCATCGACTTTACGAGGGTAGAAGATTCAACGTTAGTCCACATCTTGTGACGAGAACAGGTGAAGGGAATGTAGTGAACTATTGTTATTTATCGTGGAAGATCGGATCGAAACGGATTGAGTTTGTTCACCAATTCCAATACGCGTTACAAAATTTAGGTCATAGTACGGAGTCTGTCTTCCAATCCGAAGAGAACTGCCTGTGACGTCACATTCCCTATATAGATGCGCTAGCGTCTGTGTGCAGTGAATCCGTGCAACAGAGTTTTCAAACACGACGGAAACGAAGAAGACGATGAATTGGGGATGCATCGGCCGTGGAGACGAGAAGCGATGGCATTGCAAGAATTTTTCCGGTACCAGCACCTTCGCCACCTTCTCCTTCTTTACCACACGTCGAGGATTTTAAATAGAGACAGAAACAAGAATTGGAGAACATTTTAAGCAGCAGAGAGAAGCAGAATACGCTTTTCTCCTTAAACAGCAACATACAGAAGAAGAAGCAAGAAGAGGCAAACGACAGGAAGAAGAAGAAGCAGCAGAGAAGAAACAAGGTCTAGGAAGGAGGACAGCGAAAACCAGACAGTGACGGTACTCTTAGACATTTTGTCAGAGTTAAGGAGTCTGAAAAAATTGTATCAGTCTTCTTTAATACGACCCCAGAGAAAAAGACGAACAGCCCAACCATGTTACTACACCTGAGATCACAGCCCTAGCCCTAGTGATTTCTACCAAATTATCATCGAGAGGAGTAAGTCCAAAAGTAGACCATGGCCGTGGCAAAGGCTTAAGGCAGGTAAAGCTGATTGCTTCCCGTTCCTGAGTTTGTTTCTCAATAGAACACACGCCCAACGGTCATTTTCAGGGCCACTCACCTCTCTGGAAAAGAAAAAGCATTATTTTGCCAAAATCAATTAGTACTCAAAATGCCGTTTTTGCCAATGATGTACGTGTGTGAGTCAGTGTGTGATTGTAGGTCCATATTCTAAAACATCAAAACCAAGAGACACTTAAGTTTTCTGTCTGGTCTATTGTGGTACAAATTTTATAATCTAATTCACAACACAAGACTTTAAAAACTGCATGGACTTATTCTGTGTCTTTGTTCACCTTCTCTGTTTTTTTTAAAAATATCTTCACTTTTACAGGTTTTTCCTCCTCTTCATCCTCACTTTCTCATCATCTTTTTTTCTTCTCTTTTTACCTTTCTGTACGTGTCTGGATTCTTCTTTCTGGGAGTGTACCTATTCTTCCTGTTCTAAACCCCTCTTCCTTTTCCTCCTGTTGTTTTTAGGGCAGACTGAAGACCAATGTCCTTTCTCTTGACAATGATAAAAGGTATCTTGACTTCTGTCTTGCTTTTTTGACGGTCTGGACACTCTGTAGCCCAATGCCCTTTCTTATTACAGATATAGCAAGTATCTTGACTTTTATCTCCAATTGAGAGGGAATAGTCCGTCGGCCTGTCTGAAGAAAACTTCCGTTTGACACATCGCAAAACTCTAATCAGAAGTTCGATCTGTGTGGGCTCTTCCATCTTTATGGTCGGTTTGAGAGTAAAATGAATACTGGGATTGAAGACATCGATCCTTTATATAGGAAAGACACTGGTTTGACATAGATATAGGGTCCCATGGCATTCAAAATGAAACGATCGCGTCATTTCGTGGAGAAAGGAGAAAAAAGTAATAGGCATAAACGTGATTTATCGACTCGCAGAGTAGTATGAAGTCTTGGCTCAAATTCATGGTAGCGAGTTTGAAGATGACATGATTGAGCCAGATTCTAGACCAGAGAGTCTACACCCAACCAAATTTCACCACCAGTAAACCCTGAAAAGTACTACCACATTCGAGAAACAGAAAAGTCGTTCTCTAGAAAATTTAGAACTACGGTTTACACGTACACGTTGAAGTTTAAAGATCACGTCCAACGTACCGTTGGTGAAAGCAGAAGGGATCATCACTGAGGTGTGGGATTCTTTATTAACCACACTGAAATGACAATGTGAAGCCAAAGAAGACGATCGCTTGAGACATTCCATTCTTCACGACAATTGAAGTACCCGTTTGGACCGAGTTTATCAAACCCGCAGAATTGACACCTTCCAAAGTCATTGACAAGATTCAATTTGCAACAATCCAACGACAAGTTTCACATCACTGAAGGAAAAGCGACACTGTTCTTGACCCACGTGTCTCTTCCTCATCGTTCCGGGCAAAAAAAAGGCGTTTTTGCTTCATGACCTTCGCAGCACCAAAAAGAGCCTTGTCCGAATTAACAACCTTCAAAACAAGATGTGTTTAGCTCGTATGCTGACAAGAACGACACGGTAAAATGGGAAAGAACTTGGCAAACGTTTCAAAACTCGAATCAAGTCAAACAACAAGAGAAGCATAACTCTTTTTACATTTAGCGGGGCCATCAAGAGACATTCCTGAAATGCAAATGTTTCAAGACGTCTTGCTCCACGCTACACCTTAAAAGTGCATCCTCAAGAAGTGCGTGGACCTCTATTGTTTCAAAGCAAAGATTTCAAAGACGGAAAATACATTCACGTCTACTACCACGATGAATATTTCGATGCCATTACCAGTATCGTTGCATTCCTGTGAAACAGTTATTACTGTGAGAAATGTGAATATGGCTATAAGAATCGAGAGCAACACAAGCATTGTGGATCGAAGAAAAAGAGTTTCAAACTCCACCAGATAAAAGTATGCAAGTTAACAACACCACCAGAGAAAGTATGCAAGTTAACAACACCACCTACATCCAGAATTGGATTGATTAAAAAGATGATGACCACCCCTTCTTCCGAGAAAATTTTCCACAAGTCGCGCCCGAGTGGAGGGCATCGATCACCAATGGCAAGCCGAATTCGCCGATGTCTCTCATTTGGTCACCTACAATTATGGCTGCAAATATTTGTCTTCTGTCATCGATGTTTTTTCCAAATTTGTCTGGGTTGTGCCATTCACTTCCAAATCGAGCAATGAGTTAGTGCGAGCCTTGAAGCTGTTGTTGAAACAAAGTGATCATCACCCTCTTCGATGACAAACCAACAAAAGCACCAAATGTCTGAACCAAGCGTTCCAAAAAGAGTTAAAGAAACGTGACATTCACGTTTTCACCACCGAGAATCCCGAAACCATAGCAGGATCGTGGAACGTTTTCAACGCACCTTGAAAGAACGGATGTGGAAATATTTTACGCATCAACACACTCTTAAATACATTGACGTCTTGCCGCACTTGGTCCAAGCGTACAGCCAATCTCACCATCGTTGCATTTGACGTGCCCCCAAAGAAGTGACTCCCGACAAGGAAGTGACCGTTTTTGACCACCTGTTTGTTATGTCCCCGACGGTGGCTGTAACCAAGAAAAGTTGAGTGTTGGTAGCAGGATACTGGGTACGCACTGGCAAAGCCAAACGCACTGTTTTCTTTCGTGTCACTGGATGAGTACGTGGCCATCATCCAGCCGTATATAAATTGGAAGGGATGAACGGGGAAGTGTTAAAAGAAACATTTTACTTGCCGCAGTTACAACGCGCGGACAAAAAAGAAGACGACGTGCAAGACATCGAAAGCATTCTAGGACGAAGAACCCCAAAAGTGGGGAAACGACGTGTCAAGAAGTCAATGAACGTTGGAAAGATTTTTGGATCGACGCTTCGCAAGTTATCGACTATAAAAAGATGTGGCCATCACGTCCTTCAACAAAACGAATGCTGCAACTACCACCGTGACCACTCAATCACTCAGTTCTTCAGTGTAAGATCTACAAAAGCAACCTTTGTGTGTGTGGTGGGGAAAACGTGTGCCTAAAACGCAAATCGTTTTTTTTTTCTGCCAGATCTTTGTGGTGCATTGTGTCATCGGTGCTGCCATTGGCAATTTGGGTTTGCAACAAGGAGACAAAAAATTGTGGACCATTTTACATAGCCGTTGCATCGGTTACCTTCTTCCCAATCCTTCCCTGAAATATTCATCTAAGGGAACAACGGGAGCCTTGTGTCCAACGTCAGTCAACCTCTCAGCAATCAACACACCAACCACAACAATCCCCTTTTAGTCAATCACCTCACTTCCAGTGACCTCTCGGACAACAGAACTCTTTAATTATGAATAGCAATGTCACGTTTGCTCAGCTCCGGCTCGTAAGTCATGTATAAACTAAGGTATTCTTACAAGCTATGGTTTGATATTATAACATTGCTGCAGGCTAGAGTTAATCTCTTACGCATGGTTACCGTGACCAGAGAGAAGATGCGAAATCTTGGATCGGCGCAGGCGTTCGACCGAGCGACTTCCCATCTATGTGTTACGGCTTTGTCCTAAGATCAAAGGAACACGCGAGGGAACAGGCCGTGTTCTAAATCCGTCCCCACGTGGACAGACAGCGAGAAGAACATTTTCAGCTACGTTTGATTGGATCAAATCAAAGCGACATCCAATCGGAATTGAGATAGAGGGTGTGGTAACAATTTCGATCCGAATTATAACTTCTAACTAGCAAGCAAAATATTTAGTCTCACCTAGGAAGATTGCTGAGCAATATAGCGTTACACCGAGAGCCACTCGTAATTTGGCGGTAAAACTGCTAAGGAAAGACAAAGCATCGTAAAAGTGAGTAAGGTATTTGCTTGATTTTTGCAAAATATTACGGCATTGTAATTGCAATTATGTGTAGTATGTATACTTAATTAATATGATCGTTTAGTACGTAGAATTACCTTGTAGTGTTTAATTTACATGCGTATTTGAGAAATGAGTTTGAATATTATGTAGAGATTTGTGTAGATTGTTAGCTTGTGGTCAGAATTAATTTTTTAATTCGCTATTAGGTTACTTCGTATAATCTATTGCATTCATTCATGTGATATGTTTCATTTAAACATATTTGAAGTGTAAATTTGGAAACTGGCTGAAGTGTGCAAGATTAAATATGGATGTATGGATATATCAGAGCATGGATATTTGAATATTTGTGTACTTTGTATGATTTGTAATGTAAAGCAATGCGTCTGATTGCTGTGATATTATTTAGTATAATGGGATTAGGAATATATACTGCTGTGATGCAATTTATTGATGTATGTATGAGAAGTAATTGATATCATACCTTTATTACGACTTTGTTTTACCACACAAGAACGTATGAGTATTTCGATGTGAATGAATGCGTGACCGGCGAAATTTAATAGCCATTATCTGACGATAGGCTGGGTGTAGTGTGAGATGAGAGGGCTGAGGGAAATATAGTACCGTACTTGTGTTTTGACAGGAAGCTTTTGGGGAGACAGAAATTTTGGTTCACTTAAGTCCGAGTCTCTTAGAGGGAGACGGAAATGAGACTAGCAGAGCAGTCTGAGTCGACAGGTTTCTTCGGGGGAGATTGTCGAGGAGGAGGAGGAGGAAAAGAAGTCGAGGAGGAGAAAGTGGAAAAGGATTACAGAGAAGTCTAGGAGGAGAAGGAATTTGGAGGAAATCGGGGGGAAGAGAAGGAATTGGAGGAATAGTAAAGAAAAATACACAGATGAGTCGAATACAATGACAGGTGAAAGCTATCTCACACTATTAATCAAATGATACAATAGGCTGTCACAGGGTCGAGCGGAAGGAGAGTACTTGGGAAATTTTAACTTTATCCAGTGACAGTTCCATGGAGGTGTTTCCCAAAACACATTGTGCTGTCTCACGTCCAAATTACCTCAGGCCATCCAATTAGATCATAAAGCCCATTGGGAAGTTGCTTTGGTGGAAATGATTTACCCTTCACAAATTCAAAACATTACTGAAACTCAAAACAATTTCCACGTCGAAATCCTGAAGGACCAAATGCAACAAGAAATTAATAAAATTGGGTTTTTAGGTGACACAAAATCAGCAAGCAATCCATTATTAAGTATATATACTGTGAAAATTTCGGCGACTATTATTTTAGCGGTGAACATTTGGGGGACACAATTGCTGACAGTTTTGAGGCAGCATTTGGCAATGCCCTGAATAGAGTCAAAACAAGTGTGAAGACTGAGTACCATAAAGTGGCTCGTCGCCTAATGATGAGATTTCAGGATAGCGAAACATTGTATATCAGGTTCAATTTTAGTTGGTTTGAAATTTTGTGTGGACATCCACACATGGTATCACAGAGTCTGAGCCCGAAGATCAACAGCAATGTGGATTTTTACAGGGCTTTTAGATCCCCTGTAGAACTGAACGAGGGACTCAATTTTATGTTTGTGTACTCCGATTCGGTGGAATATATGGTGGTGGGACACATCTCCGTTCAAAGTGGATTCTACCACGGACACTGCACTATTTGTCCGTCAGTAAGTCGTACTTCGACACTGTCAACATTGCTATAAATGAAGATCTGGGACAATATATTCCAATCGTTCAAGAGAAAGTTATGGTGAGAAAGAAAAAACATTTTCAAAAACGATTCTCTAACGAGTTGTAAGTCATGTATCCAGTGTACGGAGGAATCGCTCGACAGCGAAGACATGGTTTAGGAAGTATGTTGAAATCGGCCTTTCATTCATTGGTCCCCGTTTTGAAACCGATGGTGACATGAGGATGCACGCCTTGAAAGATGCCGCGTTGACGCACGGCTAAGGGTTTCTCTAAAATGTCATCGTCGACAAACAAAACCCTAAAAAGAAGCTTTCTTGAGAGCAGGCAAAAGTGTCCTGCTTCAAACTGGTAAAGAGATTTTGCGTCGGCGAGAAACTTCTATAAATACCCTGGACGCTGCTGAGTGACGCTTTCCTACTTCCCTGACGCCACAGCAAGGACAACGTAGAAAGGAACCACGAAGACACCCCTCCAGAGGACATTCCACTCATCAAGCTAGAAAGACTAAGAAAAGAAGAACTGCTCGACACATAGACGTTTCTGATTATAAAAAAATCAGAGGGAGAAAGAAAGAAAGAAAGAAAGAAAGAAAGAAAGAAAGAAAGAAAGAAAGAAAGAAAGAAAGAAAAAAGAAAGAAAGAAAGATAGATAGAAAGAAAGAAAGAAATGAAGGAAGGAAGAAAGAAAGAAAGAAAAAAGAAAGAAGCCCAAGTCCGAACTGGATCTGTTTACCATGCCGCCCGCCATGATGACGATTCAAGAATATCAGCGGGTCGAATTTCATAACATCTCCTCTTTGACGGCCTCAGCTCCTATCGAATTTGAAATCAAAGAACAGCCCGAAGATTAAATCGATCTGAACAGTAGTTACTCGTATTGAAAGTCGAATTCAACGATACGGATAGTAGCAATCTAGATGCCGATGACACAGTTGCTCCCGTCAACAATTTCATACATTCCATTTTCAGCGAATTGGATTTATACATCAATAACAAACTAGTCAGCAGCAGAATGGATACTTACCCTTAACAAACGTTCCTGGAGAATCTCTTGACGTACGGAAAAGAAGCCCAAAACACCTATCTGGATACCTGTGTCGTATGAAAGCCTGACACAGCGGGCAAGGTTGATGAGGTGGCAGATAAAGATTGCACCAATAAGGGATTCGACGCACGTGAAAAGAAAATTGCTTGAAGCCGCAGTTCAGAACTGACGGACCGCTTGCATTTGGACCTCTGGTTACAAGAAAAGTATTTGCTGAACGGCGTTAATGTTCGCCTGAGAACGAATCTCAGCAATACCGCTTTCAAATTGACGACTGGTCCTACACCGAGAAAGCCAGACTCTACGTCCGACGCGTGGAAGTGTTACTTGAATTGGGAAACAACATCAGTCAAACTTTGAACAGAACGACCTTTAAGTATCCGATACGATGCGTCGAAGTCAAAACCTTCACTATTGCTACTGGACTCCGATCCAAGATCGAAGTTCATCTGTTCCAAGGACAGTTACCAAAACGATTAATCGTTGGTATGATCAGCAATGCAGCCTTCAACGCAGCCCACAATCAAATTCATCCTGAGCTTCAGCACTGCGACGTGTCCAATATGGAATCAGTCGCGATGTAAGACTTTGTGTACCAGACCCATCGAACCTGCCAAGATGAGTTACTTGAGAAACGGAACCCAAAGACAAAGACGAAGATCATGTGGTGGTCATGTCCAGATGCCCAGAACAACAACAACAACAACAACATTTAGTTTCCTGTTTTGCCAATCAATTGGCAAAAACAAATTACGGAATTAATCAAGGAAAACTGCTATGGATGTCAAAAAGATCATTACAGTTAACTTCAACACGATAAATGTATGAAGCTGAGTCAAGAAGAAACATAGGACAAGTATCCCGACGCTTAGGGTCCCATCTCCAAAGAAGCATTGTTTCAGCAGTAGTATAAAGACATGCGTGATCATTCCTCTCCTCTGTTGATTGCTCTAGAGATCCATCACATCGAAGCTCTCTTGGTTCAGAGTGGGGACACGAAGCGAAGAAACGGTTACTTTTCTGAAAACATAAAATGGATACCAGTAAACTTTATTACCTTTTGAATAACAGTTCGACCACTGCTTCTTGGAATTTTGTGGTGTGTGCTAAAGATGAACTGCCTCATCGCAGACCTCAACACCATAAAGCTTATGTCATCAACACAGACGACGGTCATCTCCTAGGAACTGACTGGGTAGCCGTCTACTTCCTTAGATTAGGGTTGTGTGAAGTATTTTGATTCGTATGAATTACCACCTTTGAAAGACGACATCATCGGCTTTATGAGAAGAAATGCCCAGACGACACGATTCAATTATGCGAAATTACAAGGCACAGATTCCATGGTGTGTGGACAATATCCTGTGTGTTTTCTTCATCCATGCAGTCTTGGATATTCTTTAGAACATTTATTGACTTATTTTGATCGTAACTCTTCTATAAACGATGACAAAGTAGATCCATGGTTTTGAGACCTATATTTTGTCATTGGCTAGAAAACGTGGTGTACATCAATGGTCCGAAGACTTCAATCAGGGGTAATCTCACTTCACTTCACAACGTTGTCAAATTTGTCAAAAAAGTTTATTTGTTTGTTTTATTGTTAATTGTTGGTTGTTAGTTGTTTGAAGAAGAAGAAAAAATGTTGTACTTTGAAACATGTGTCTGTCGTTTGTTTTAAATTTTTATCATTATATATGCTCGTTGACTTCTCTCTATCACTCACCTTAAAATAAACTATCATAGCGTTCCAGCCAAACAACAATTGTATGGATGTTTTCTATCGCGTCTGCGCTTGAACCATATAAAGCGAGGCAGTCTCCAGTCTGACCATCCATTGTTGACTTGTCACCTATGCAGATGCCTTCTAATTTAGCTAAACTAAACGAAGCCTACGTGCATTTGTATCGTGTCAGGCAAAGTCTGAAGAGATAGAGAATATTAGAATACTGAAAGTGGCCAAAGACCTGATAAAAGAGATCTTCAGAGAGGAAATCAAGAAGTATAAAGAAGAATGGAGGGAGAAGTACAGACTCCAGAAGAAGAGAGTGCAGCAGCAACAGTAACAACAACAGCAAAAAACAGACAGACGTTTTGTCGACTACCGCGTGGACACGAAAGAGTTCTCCTTCTCTTTCCGAAGAAGCAGAGCCTATTCTGTGGGAAAGCCTGTCGCCAGACGGGGACGCAACCTTAGACGATAAAAGATTGCCAGAAAACCCGTCCACAAAAACAGCCTTTTTCAGGGCTACCCCAATACTATAAAAACAATGTTTTAGTTAAATTGCCAAAAATGATTGTATTTGTGTTTGTCTGTACTTTAACAAAATAGAAGTGTGTCTATAAGCCTTTCGTTTCTTTGTTTTATGTCCCCAAAAAAGAAGTGAGTTTATAAGCACTTTGTTTCCGTAGCTTGTCAAATAGTCTGTGTGTTTGTGTTTGTAGTTAATAATTGTATGTAAAACGTGAGTGCGTGATTCCTTTAGATTCGCAAGTTCCATTTTTGTATGATGGATAATGATATGAGTCTTGTACGTTTTGGCATCAGGAGAATGTTGTCCTTCACGTCTGCGCTCTACACATTTAAATCGAAAGCGTTTGTCAGTCTGCAGCTTCAGTGCACCTCGATAATGCCTGGCGCCTGTTACATGAGATGGCTATGGAGGCCAATACAGAAAATGCCAGGATAGAGGAGGAGGAAGGGGAGAAAATAAAAGAAAAGGAGAAGGAAAAGAAGAGAGGAATCCTGCCTCATGCGGAGACCTTTGTGTGATGTGAAGCCTGAGGGGATGACGCCTCCACAACTATTAGCAGCACCACCACAGCAACGTCAACCACAGCTACAGCCACAACCTCTTTTTTTACACCATTATATGCAATTATAATGTAAATGTATTTACTGGAATAGAGTTCAGTTCTGACTGATCTTTTTATTTTTCAAAGTAAACAACTAATAATAGAAGCTTTGTATCTAATGCTGACCTAGTTACTGACCTTGATTCAGAACCAGGAAGGGTTTTAGTAATCAACTTCTTTTGTTCTTTCTCAGAATAAGATTCATAAAAAGAAACCAAGGCCACTTCTGGAGTATGAAACAAATAGCATTTGTTTATTCTTAAAAACTTTTGGTTTGCCCAGAAAGAGGAACTCTTGACCTCCATCGGGGAATAAGGTTGCGTTGTAGTTAGATTTATTACTAGTGTTTTGATAAAGAGTTGTCATTAGTGCCTTAACACTTGAGACGTCCAGGTGTTCTACGTTATGTCCATTTGGGCTAATTATTGTTTTTTCTTCAAATTATTTTAAGGAAAATGTTTCCCTTCCCTGGAAATACTAGTGCTCAAAATTATTTCTTGGACATGGAAATTTATCAAAATTTATACAGAATTCAAACACTGAAATAATATTTACTGTGATTCAACAAGAGACTGTTGAAACTGCAGCACTTTACAGGTAACAACATACGTCATCGTCTTCCATTTTGCATTTCATCAGGATTCGAACTCATTTTCACTCAGGACTTTTTAATAATAAGACTTCTATTTTTTTTTAATTTTTTGGATTAATTTTAAATTTGATTTGTAAAACCGTAAGTTTTTGTTCTCATTTTTACCTTGGTTTTAGAGAAATAAATAAATTGTTAAATTTTACAAAGCTAGTTGTCTTCACTTGTTTCTTGTTACTTTCTATAAGATCCTTAACACGTAACAAGAAAATTGGGCGCTTGTCCTTGGGATATATGAATTTTGGCTAAAATTTGTCAAAATACTTGGTTTTTTGCAATTTAAATTCGCATAGGTTTTGAAATTTTTTTAAATCCCATGTATTATTTCACATTTTAGAAACCTTTAGTGCAATCAACATGCTTTTTATAATCTTTTTTTAAATCCTACCCAGGATCAGTTGGAATGTTTGAAAAAGTTGAATTGATTCAACTTGCCATAAAACATGATCTTTATGAGGTAGAAGCTTCTTTAACGAAGCAAGAAATACTAAAATATTTTTGTCCAGTATTTTGTGGAAACGAATGTTTTGGATAAAAGTGTTTTGGTTTCGACCAGTAAGTCTGTATCGGACTCCGACATAAAAGTAAAGGAATTAAAATTAAAATACAAGATGGAATTATAGTTAAGAAATCTGGAACTTCAGAAACATAAAGAAGAAAAACAAATGCAGTTGCAATTGGAGAAAGGGAAAGAACAAATGCTATTGGAGAAAGAGCAGAAACTGATGCAAATGCAGTTACAAAAAGAGCAAATGCATATGCACTTATATAAGGAAGAAAGAGATAGAAAGATAAATGCAGTTACAAAAATAACAAATGTATTCACAGAAAGAAGAGAAACAAATGCAGTTACAGAAAGAAGAGAAACAAATGCAATTACAATAGAAGGAAGAGAAGCGAGAGACAGATGCAAATGGAAAGAGAGAACGAAGAGAGGTAATATCAATTCAGAATAAAATAAACAGAGCTGGCAAGTGAAATACACGTTCCCACTTCACATACGAGTTCAGGTTTTGATGTCGCCAAGAATATTTGCTTAGTCTTCCATTTTAGAGGAAAAGAAGTAGACTAATATTTTCCTCAATTTGAACAAATTGCTGAACATCTGAAGTGGTCAAGGGAGCATTGGACTCTATTATTGCAATGTGTATTTACGGGTAAAACTAGTGATATTTACAATTCACTGTTAATACAGCAAATTGCTGACTATGATCTGGTTAAGGAATACTTCTTAAAAGCGTATGAATTGGTCCCTGGGGCTTATCGGCAAGCATTAAGGAACTATAAAAAAAATGGACAAACTCATGTCGAATTTGCAAGAGAAGAAGAGCAGTTATTTGATAAGTGGTACTTACCCAAGAAATGTGTTCAAGATAATGAAAATCTCAGACAACTTGTATCAATTGCAGAGTTCAAGAACTGTGTCTATAGTGACATTAAGACTTGTCTTGATGAGCATAAGATCGAAAATGCTGCTCGTACTGCTGACAACAATTTCTAGCTCATAAAGTTTCCTTCGTAAATAAGACTTCCTCTCAGCAGTCTTCTAGTAGAAAAGTGTTTCAGCATAATACAAGCCCTTAGAAATTTCAATCTAGCACAACTTTAAGAAATCAAGCCTCCGATAAGCTTGATCAATATTCCTTGTCTCTTCCTACGTGTACCTGTTCCAAGAATAAAGGACTTGGTATTTCTGATTGCTACAAATTGAAAAATAGGCATCAGATTCAAGAAAGACCTATTCCAAATGCTCTTCTTTCTAAGAGGTCAAGGTCACGGTCATGTATTGAAAGCAATACCTTCGTTGGGTCTAATATCCACAGTCTGATTGTATTATGGATAATAATGAACCATTCATGTTGAAGGGTTCTATATCACTCCTGGGTGATTCTGCCAACCATATCCCTATTAAACTTTTAAGAGACACAGGAGATAATGAGAGTGTTCTTATTCAGGGAGTAGAGTGCGGCTTTATTAATGTTTCTCTCCATTGTGTAAATTTGTTATCAGATTTAGTCTTATGATCCGAAACAGTCGGAATTGTGTTTGCTTTACCCATTGAGGGCATCATTTATTACTAGGCAACGACCTAGCTGGAGATAAGGTTCTGGTTGATCCACTTGTAACTGACAAGCTTTGTTTCGATCAGAAAGTCGACATATTGAAAAAGAATTCCCTCATGTATACCCAGCTGGTGCAGTTACTAGAGATATGGCAAAGAAATATCTTGAGAATGTTGTCGATCAGGAATATTTTCCATTAACCGACACACGTATTGATGAGGTCACTTTCACTCCTTGTTTGGATCAGTCAGAAGGTACTGATCTCAGTGATCCTTGTTTAACTACTCATTCTCTTTATTCTAATCAGGGTGATGAACAACAATCACTTGTCGTCGAACAGGATAAAGATCCTGAGATCTCCTAGTTGTTTCAAAGGTAGTCTCTCGAGTCGAGGAAGACAAGTTGTGTGATCTCATTCAACGGTGGACGCGCATGTGGCTCCTGAGTCCAAATTCCGATGCACACAGGCGGTTGCAGGTGGGGCATGGGACACCGGTGGTTGGTGGTATTTGTGATACAGTTCTGTGACGTCTCTCCCGAGTTGCAGCAAGACGCTGGCAGCGGTCATCCTCAAAGGTGGAACAGGCTTTTCTGGTCAGCGCTCGCCAATGGCTTCTGTCTAATGCAGCGAGCTCGAGCTGGAGGGGTTGGAGGTCTGTCCATTTTATGTTCATCTTGAGGTTGTCTTTGTACCTCTTATGAGGGCGGCCTTGGTTTCGGTTTCCCTGGGCTTGCTCGCCATAGAACAACTGCTTTGGGATTCTGCTTTGATCCATGCGGATGACATGTCCAGTCCAACGAAGCTGGGCCTGGGTTAGTTTGGCTTCGATGCTTGTTGTGTTGGCTCTGTCAAGGACTTCCTGGTTGGCGATTCGGTCCTGCCACTTGATCCGTATAATGGATCTCAGGGAGCGCTGGTGGAATTGTTCCAACTGACTGATATGTCTTCGGTAGAGTGTCCACGTTTCACAGCCATACAAGAGAGACGTGAGGACAACTGCATTGTACACTTTCATCTTTGTTGACAGGCGTATGTCCTTGTGCTGCAAAACCTTGGTTCGAAGTCGTCCGAGTGCTTGACTGGCTTTTTGGATCCTGGCAGTGATTTCTTTGTCCAGGGAGCCGTCACTAGATATTGTGCTGCCAAGGTATTTGAATCTGTCCACATTCTTCAGCTGCGTGTCGCCAATGGTGATACAGGGTTGTGAGGGGACAGTGGTTGGGGCGGGCTGGAAGAGGACGTCTGTCTTTCCTAGGCTGATTGTGAGTCCAAATAAGTTGGAGGTTTCAGAGAATCTGTCCATGATTGCCTGTAGGTGAGTCTCTTCATGGGCCATGAGGGCACAGTCATCAGCAAAGAGTGCTTCAATGATGAGTCTTTCTAGCGTCTTTGTTTTTGCAGCTAGGCGACGGAGATCAAACACTGATCCATCCAGACGATGCCTAATGTAGATGCCAATGTCAAGGTCACGGATGGCATGGAACAGTACCTGTGCGAAGAAGAGGTTGAAGAGTATCGGAGCAAGTACACAGCCCTGTTTGACACCATTTGATATAAGGGAATTTCTCAGAGGGTTCACCGTCTGAGGGAATCTCTCCAGTTATGTCAACGTGGAGGAGCCGAATGAGGTTGGTAAACTTCTGAGGACAACCAAGTTTCTTGAGTACTACCCACAGTGCATCTCTGTTGACTGTATAAAAGCCTTTGTCAGGTCCACGAAGACAGCATACAGATTCATGTTCTGCTCAAGGCACTTCTCTTGGACTTGTCTCACTGCGAAGATCATGTCAACGGTGCTGCGGTCTGGGCGAAAACCACACTGAGATTCGGGGAGGTTATCTTCTGACACTGCCGCAATAAGCCTGTTGAGGATGATGCGAGCAAGTATTTTGCCAGCTATGGACAGCAGGGACATGCCTCTGTAGTTACTGCAGTCTAAACGTGTGCCTTTATTTTTATAGACGGTCATGATTGATGCGTCCCTGAGGTCGTTTGGCATCTCTTCTTCCGTCCAGATGCTGATTAGCACATCGTGGAATGCCTCCAGAGTCTGTTCACTAAGAGCCTTGTACACCTCCGCTGGGATACCATCCTTTCCAGGTTCCCTGCCACAGTTAATTTGTTTAATGGCCCTCCTTAAGTCCTCTATCGTTGGTGGAATATCTAGTTGGTCGTGCGTTGGCTGCTGGGGTATTTGGTCAAGAACAGATTGGCTGACCGATGAGGGCATGTTTAGGAGCTGACTAAAGTGTTCTTTCCATCTTTTCTTAATGCCATTCTTGTCCTTTATTAGTGTAATGCCATCTGTAGCGAGCAAGGGCTCAGAGCTGGACTTTGCGTGGCTGAAGATTGACCTGATGGCGTTATAGAACTCTTTGGAGTTAGTGTCAGCATAGCTTTGCACTTCATCAGCTTTCTTTTCCCACCAATGGTCATGCATCTTGCGGATTTCCCTCTGGGCCTCAGCTTGATAGAATTTGAAGCGGTCTTTTCTGTTGATGGAGTTTGTGTCATTCTGCCAGTCCATGAATGCTTTGTTCTTTCTGGCAAGCAGATCTTCAATGGCGTCGTTGTTCTCGTCGAACCAGTCTTGATGGATTCGCTTCTTTGGGCCCAGGATCGTCATAGCTGTTTCTCTTATCGTGTCCCTGAGCTTGTTCTATTTTTCGGAGGCATTTCCACATATCGGTCCGTTTGTTGACAGCTTGTCATCTAGTCTTTTCTGGAAATTGAGCATGGTTGAAGGCTGCTGAAGTTTGACAATGTTGAAGGTTGTGCTCACAAGTTTAGGACGTCTTAGGTGATGAGGGGCAATGTGCAGCTGTAGGGTAGTTTGGACAAGTCTGTGGTCTGTCCAGCATTCTGCTCCTCGCATGGCCTTGGTGATGAGGAGATCCTTGGCATCACGCTGGCGGACTATTACATGGTCGATTAAGTGCCATTGGCGAGATCTGGGGTGCATCCAGGTGTTCTTGTGTTTGTTCGCCATTCTGAACATTGAGTTTGTGATTAGGAGGTTAAATTCTGCGCATTTGCTGAGTAGGAGCAGGCCGTTGTTGTTCATTCTGCTGACACCGTGTTTGCCAAGCACACCTTTCCATCGACCATACTCACAGCCAACACGGGCGTTGAAGTCCCCCAGTAGTATGATCTTGTCGTCAGTTGGAACTGAGCTAAGTACAGAGCTGAGGTCGGTATAGAACTGTTCGATGGCTTCTGCTGGACTCGATAGGTAGGGGCGGAGGCACTGATGATTGTTGCATGGCGTTTGTAGCTGATAGGTATTCGCAATTTCATTAGCCTCTCATCGATACCAACAGGCATTTCCGGAAGCTGCTTCAGAAGACATGATTTGATAGCCAGGCCGACTCCATGGATCCTGTCCTCATTTTGGGCTTTTCCTTTCCAGAGGAATGTGTAGCCGCTTGCTAGCTCAGTAAGAGAACCCTCCTCTGCGAACCTGGTTTCACTCAAGGCTGCAATGTCGATATTGTAGCGTGAAAGCTCCTTAGCAACTAGAGCTGTTCTCCTGTGTGGTCTTGCTACGTTCTCTTTGTCCATGAGAGTACGGATGTTCCATGCTCCAACAATAAGTTTTTTTCTTTGATTATTTCGACCGCGGATATGGATGATCTTGCCAGCCGCGGCATGCTGGCCATATATTTTAGGGCAAGCTTTTTTTAGGCCACCGTTTCTAGGCCTCTCCCTATTCAGGGTGAGCAACGCCGTCCTGAAAAGGTCTGCTTAGTCGCCCCTGGATGCTGCCGAACTGTTCTGCTGCCCTGGGTGCAGAGCAAAACGACCACTTGTCCAAGGACCGCCTACGTGCAGGTCTCTGACTACAACTCCCAGTGGCCATCTCCACCTGTTGCGTCGCCAGTCGCCCATCGCCGTAGAACTTTGGTAGGTGCAGGTAAGGAACAATGAGTGTGATGATGAGGATGAATGATGGGTGCACAACATAACCTGTGCGTGAAGGAGATTAAAGTGTTTCAAAGGACAATTAATAAAACACCTAAATCCACTGAAGTACCAGTCTGTAATTTCATTAAAAATGGAATTGTTATGAGAAAATGGAGACCTCCCGAGGTACCAGCTGGTGAAGAGTGGTCAGTGAACTATCAAACTGTAGTTCCAAAATCGTACAGACAGGAAATTCCTAGTCTGGTCCATGAAACTCCTTTGACTGGTCATTTAGGCATTAATAAGACTTATCAAAAGATCTTTATCACTTCTACTGGCCAAAAAATTAAAGGCGATGTTTGTAAATACTGCAGATCTTGTCATACTTGTCAAATGGTAGGAAAACCCAATCAGAAGATACCTAAGGCTCATCTGCAACCTATTCATGCATTTGACGTACCATTTAGCCGAATTATGGTAGACTGTGTTGGTCCCTTACATAAGACCAAGTCAGGTAACCAATACACGTTGACCACAATGTGTGCGTCGGCAAGATTTTCAGCGGCAATTCCTTTGAGGAATATTAAATCTTAAAAAATTGTAAAAGCTTTGATAAAGCTTTTAACAGAATTTGGCCTTCCCAAGGCATTCCAATCTAATCAGGGAACAAATTTTATGTCTGGAATTTTTCAGCAAGTTATGTATGAATTAGACACTGAACAATTCAAATCTTCAAATATATGATTCGGTCATATTGTGTTGATACAGGTAAAGATTGGAATGAAGGCTTTCATTTAGTTTTGCTTGCTTTTAGGAAATTAGTTTAAAAAATCTCTACGATTCAGTCCCTTTGAACTTTTTCTGGACACACTGTGCGTGGACTATTGTAGTTGTTATAAGAGAAACTTCTTTCTAATGAAGATAACGAAACCCTTCTTCTTGATTATGTTTCCAGTTTTAAGTATACGTTGTCAATGGTTTGTGAGGTTGCATGAACTAATATGCACTCTACTCAGTTAAATATGAAAGTAAGATATGATACAAATGTAAAGTAAAGGACTTTTTGTCCTGGCGATGCAGTTCTGGCTCTCTTGCCGATACCACAAAATCCTCTTCAGACCAAGTAGTATGGGTCCTACACAGTTGACAAGAAAGTAAATTGTCAAAATTATATCATAAATACCCCTGGGAGGCAAAAACAAAAACAACTTTGCCACATACATATGTATTTAGAGAGATACCCGGGATAAATATGCGATTAATTTAGTTTTACCAGTCTCACTCAGTGAAGATTTAAGCGAAGGGATGCAATCGGACTCTACTGATTTTGGTGTAACAAATCATCTGAATTCAGAAATTATGAATGATCTGGACCAGGAAAGTTCACGTTTGCAACAACAAGAAAGGAATGAACTTAAACAGTTATTACTTGAATATGGGCACTTATTTCCAGATGTTCCTACAAGAAAAAGCAAAATTTTCCATGACGGTGAAATCGTAAATTCCACACATGTGAAACAACACCCGTATATAATGAACCCTCTCAAACAGGAATACTTGAAAAAAGAAATTCAGTATTTACTGGAGAATGATTTCATAGAGCCCAGTAAAAGTGACTGGAGTTCACCATACATACTTGTTCCAAAACCAGATCAAACTTTCCTTATGTGCACTGATTATACAAAGGTGAACAGTGTGACTAAAACATTTCCATTACCAAGAAACGATCACTGCATTGATAAGATCGAAAATGGCAAGTATGTCACCAAATTTGACCTTCAGAAAGGATTTTGGCAAATTCCACTGACGGAAAGAACAAAGAAAATTTAGGCATTCGTGACTCCAGATGGACCTTATCAATATAAAGTGATGCCGTTTGAGATGAAAGGTTCGCCAAGTACTTTTCAACGTATAAAGAATATGATTACCTCTGGTCTAGATAATTGTGATGATGACATCATCTACAACTACACCTGGAAAGAACATTTAGCAACAATTCGGAAATTCTTTGGCAGACTCGCTGATGCAAGTTTGACAATTAATTTATCCAAAAAAAGTTCTTTCGTGCTTGTGTAAAATTTCTAGGCATTTGAAAACTCTTTCCAACGATTGATTTTTAAAATAACTTACGTGAACGACTTTGGTTTCTTCGACAGGTCAGATATAATAGTCTGTTGAGAATATTGTATTCTAAATTTAGCCAGTACGGTGGCCACTCTGAAATTATATACTATTAAACTAATACTGTACGTATCCTATAACATTTAACTGTGAGAAAATATGTAATACAGATTTTGTATACTTTATTTGGTGGGGCTACCTGGCTCATAATTCGACCGGAGTTTTATTACCAGCAAGTGTGATAGTACTGTATTATCCTTGCTTGCCTAATTGTATGAGTTACAACTTAAGATGCATGGTTCATTTTAAATATCATATCTCAAGCTGATATTACCGTGAGAAATCTGCTAATTCACTTTGTCGCAAACTTTAGGTAGCCAACGTATGTGAGCATAAAATATACTCATGAAAATACTGAGTTTTTCATCCACTCGATGAAATATATCCGTTATTTACTCGTTTCATTCAAATATCCTCTATATACATATGCCCGTGGCTTGAATAGTACACGGTGTTATATGTATTTTCAGCTGATCGAAGTCATCGTGGTACCAGCTGTAGAGTTGACTATATAAATTGACCATAGCTGTAAAGCTGAACCATAGCAACCGTAGTGCTGAGTGAACAGTGTTGTTGGTTGAGTAACAGGTGATCAACACATTTTATACTATTTGATTCTTAATTCTTTTCGTCGTGTGAAATTACTGTGAATGATTCACCTTTGTCCTAGTACTGTGCAAAGTCATTTATTTGCATTTATGTTTGTTGCATAATTAGGTTCGTGTGGACTGTGTTGATCTGTCCAATATTTGGATCTTCTACAACGCACGTATTAATCATAATTCTTTTCTCATTCAAGTAATTCATCAATAAACATTGTATTTGTATAACCGTCAAAAGTGTTCTGTAATAAATCCAAAAACCCACCCGGTTATCTTGTTACACACATCTCTATGGCATTTGATATTCTCCTGATGGTTGAGAACAAAACGTTCAGCCCTTAAATTACGCAGTAAGAACTCATAACTTTTTTATTCTAATAATTCATTTGCATAGGTTTTAAATATTCTTAATGTGCTTCAGTTCAATGAAGATCATCCATAGTTGTGACTTGGTGGATAATCTAAATGTTTGTATGAAATACCAATTAGAGAACGCTCAATGATACAAACTATATCCAGCCAAACTCGATCCCCGATACCTTCGCTGGTGTATATACCCCTGTCTCTCTGCTTCCTTTTCGTCAACTAACTCGTCCCCCAAAGGGGTTGAATGTGACACTGTTTGGACTGCTCGGTCAGGGAACTGAAAATAGGATCCGAACATTCGAGAAGATACTCAAACGACATTATTAATGGTACTATGGTGAATTATACTTGCCAATGCTTGATACATTCGTACGATGAATATTTACACTCGTTATTGATAATCACTGGATCTTCTTTATAAAGCAATCATTCGGATGTTTTCATTCCGAATTCTTTTGCAGTACGATTGCAGGGGCATGGGCATATGAAAAGGCAGCAAAGATGGAGCATATCTATTCCAGCATTTAGTAGACCGATGAGCTACAAACATTGCCTGGCATAAATCTATTCAAAGCTGTAAATCGGTTTTGTGAGATCAACAATTCGTGCAATGGACTTGGCATGGATTCGACGTAGATTGAGATAATACCATTCGTCCCTCTTTGCTGAGATATGTGCCTGCTGGACTGTCTCTCTATCGTAAACTTTCGGTTTAGAGAGATATCCCAACCTCGGCATGATGGCATTTTCTTTTCCAAAATAAAACTCTTCTCATGATCTGATCGAACATCCGTTATAAAAATGTTTGAGGCCAGCGGAAACGAATTTCGAAGATCATCATACAACCTGAATCATCCATTTATTTGTTCCAATAAGGTCGATCGCAAGCTGAAACAAGTGAACAAGTCAGGAACCTACAGGTACATTGTTCTCAAGACGGGATAGAAAGTGATTGCCTGATTTGTGTCCTGAACTCTCGGGCTTGTCTTACCGCCAAGAGTTCGACTGTTGACGAAAAGTTTGTTGCTGATAGCGGTTATACCTCTTTTCCATTTTCAACGATCTTCATTCTTTTGAGGCTAAGACGAACGTGAGTATAATCAAGAACCGGGGACAATGTGAACTTAAGATGCATTTCTTGACCAGGCTGCATGGATACTTCTTTAGTAAGACTGCCGAACAGCAATATTAAGCTGAAAGATAATGATCATAGACGTACAGAATGTGGAATGGCCCAAGTGAAGAGAACGCAAAAAAGACATCTCGTTTCACCAGATCAAAGTTACACGAAGAAGTGCTTTGGTCACGGTGTGGTGCCCTGCTCAAATGAGTACCCGTACATGATCATTTTTCATCAGACGCAAGATCAAGCAAAGATGGTGTTGCTGATAAATTTAGAATCAGCGTAGAAGACGTTTCAAAACACAACAGTCAGCGGGGTGACCATTCTCGCATTCTTCTCGAAACTCAGGATCTATCAATCTGACAGGAGTTCAAGTGAATACGATACCAGCGGGTAGTAAAGGAATCAGGGAATTTGGTTCTCTGAGATAAAGTGTTTCCGAAATAGATTTCTTGTATTGTTCTTGGAAGCTAAACTCTGTTCTCCACATATCAGGGTCTGATGAATGAATTGATTAAGGTTTACATCACACTCATTCGGCGGAGGGAATGACCTCTTCAGTAGACCTGTTAAATCTGTATTTAATATGTCAAGTGAAGGGGGACAGATGTATGATCGGCTATTGGTGTATTGCCCTACAGATAAATCACAAACATTGAACACATCAACTCGACTTGATTGTCAAACGGATGACCAGAAAAACGTTTGCGAGGCCGGGATTGGCGGCATAACAAGTGGCTTGACAGTCATGCTGTCTAGTCGAATGGACTGGTTCCCGCCGCATGCGGCATAGCAACTTTTTTGCAGTGTGATGCGACCGTGATGATCTTCCAACTTCAGTCTACGACCCTTTAAAGTGTATGGCTCACAGAAAGATTCTTACATTCAAATTGATTAATTTTACTTATTTTGTTACAGTGCATAGGTCTAGCAAGATGTTTTGAAATTGTTTCCAATATCATTATCTTTCCTCATTTGTTTCATGGCGCATATTTATATTTTTGGCTGGAGTTGTTTATTTCATGATAACTTTGGCAAGGTTTCTGCTTTTATCTATTTTGATATGTACGTTAACTCTCCACTGTATATCCATGATTGTGTTGAGGCGCCGTTATCCCAACATACATACATACATACATACATACATACATACATACATACATACATACATACATACATATTTGTATTTCTGTTTTGTAAAATTGCTTTTTGGCTAATTGCAAATAAAAATTTGCCTTGCAAACCTTTATACTGCACACTTACGATTAGTAAATGAAGAAAAAGGTAAGCGAACGAGAGAGAGTTAAAGATATCCTTATAATTCCTTTCTTGTCCTTTCCGCTTTTAAAAGCCCATATATTTGCAATGCCTTCCGTTTAAAAAAGAATATTCGTGTATATGTCCAGATGTGAAAATAAATATTGTATTCTTGTAATTACCCAGTCATGATTGAAATCACATTACTGGCATCGTCTTGATAGTAAACATTTTTAAACTACTACTTTCATGTTTGATGAGGAACCAGTTGTGGCGAGAAAGGAACTGGTGGAGTCTTAAGACTGTTTTTAAGGTGTTAAAAATTCTTGTTCTGTTTCCATTGTATTTCTAAAGTGTTGTTTAAATATTTAATTTTATTCTTAATTGTTTTGTCTCTTGTATGGCAGTCTTTACATTGTATGCATAGTACCGACTGTTGTGCGCGGTCTTCTATTTGGGTTTGTACGACTAATCATATGGGAAATGACTCTAATCAATTGTTAAAACTTGTGACCCCTAACTATCTTCAGGACAGGACAGGGACATGCAGTCACGTGCATACGGACAGTGACAGAGTATCAGGATAGCACATAAATACTGAACAATTATAATGTGCTAAAGTTATAAATGTATCACATGCTATAGGATTTATAACCCATTCTTACATATAACTGTTGGGTATTGCAATCAAATATTGCTAACGCATCTGACACTTAATTTGATTCGTGCTCCTTCTCTTTTTTTTTTTTTTTGGGGGGGGGGAGCACCAGACTGATGCCCCTTCCCCCATATTTTCAAAAAATAAATAAAAGGAGTTTTATGTGTGTATGTTGCCCCCGAAGGTATGTATGTCTGTCTTATTTTAACAAAAGAATTTCGATCAAAAATTTAGTTAACTACTAAAAATTTTGTCGGGGTATTATTTTTTTCCCTAGAGTTATCTAAAGGGTTGTTCGTCCGATTGTGGGCTTTTGTCCCGAGTGTCGGAGTTCCTTCCCTCTTTTTTGTGATCTGTGCCAACGATCTCCCGTGTGTGCTATATGTGTTTTGCTATATACTGTGTGTATGCTATATATTTAGATGTAGGGACGGCAGTCTCAGTCAAATTATATCCCAGCTGTTTTATCATTTTAAAAAATTTGACTTATAAATTGTCCAAAATTTTGGATGATTTACTATTTTTTTATTTAAATTTTTGAATTTTGTAGAGAAAACGGTTATTTCAAGGTTTATAAAAGAAAAAGAACCTGATGTTTCACATGCGTGATCATAGTGTATCGTTTTCTCTTTGTATCTTAATTGCTGAGAAGGCTAATCCCGAGTAAGGAGCCGCATTTTCTTTATTCGTTTATGTATCCCTTATCTGCGTGTCTTTAGTCGCCACATTTATCATTAAAGATATAAAAGTTCCAAATGGGTTTTATTCTTGGGTTAGTCCCTAAAAGTTAGTGAGGGTAACTGTTGGTTACTTTACCAAATTTATAGTTGTTCTGTTTGTCCATTTCCAAACATGTGGGATTTTCTGACGCTCTTCCGAACGCCTTTTCACGTCGCGTAGCGCCATGTGACATAGCCCTTAGGCGTCTGTGCGTCAAACTTCTCCCACATGGAGGTTCCCTGTATCCCTTATTTAGAAAAGAGTGCAAAGGACACAATACTGTATCGGTGCTTTATTAGTATTATTTTGTGCAAACAGTTACTTAGTATTGCTTTGTTGGTTAGATTTTATTGTTTTCTCTAAATAGTCTGCAATAGTTTGGTTTTGTATATTGGTACTGTGGGGTGAGAGATGAAGGCCGGGCTCCAGCCCGTATTTGACGCTACTCGCCCCTAGTTGGACGATATACCGAAGCCCCTCCCGCATCTCCCCTCTCCCTGGCCAAGACACACAACCTTGAAAAGTAGACTTATTGTTAAAGAGAGGATTCTTAATACGGAGTAGATAAAAGAACAAAAAAACACCGTTATTTAATTATTTTTACTACTTGACCACAAGATAACATAGTAGTTACAATGTAGTCAATTATTTTAAAACCACTTTATTTTCAAAATTTACATCTAGATATAAAATATTATTTCTGAAATACTTGTACTTTTTTTTACATATTTCCAGAATTAGCAATATCCTATTTTTTTTTAATTATTTTTTGTCGCATTAGGCGATCGTATGGAGTTTTGTGAAATTGTCAACTTTACATGAATGGCATTTCGGTATTGTTCTGATGACACGACGTCTGACAGCTTCTTCGCCTGTAAGCCAGGCGTTGTGCAGATGTTTAAAAATTATGCTTTGAATTTGGACAGGTCTTATTTTCTCCCAATTTGTCCAAGTTTTTTTCCCAGTTTACCCCTCAGTTATCTTGTTCTACTCTATATCTTATTCTTTTCGTTACATCCTCTCTTATGCCCCTTCTCTGACCTATGGCCTGGACCAGATCCTTACAAAAATCATTGCTCCTGTCTAACTAAAGACTATAAGATTCAAACAAACTACATGGAGCCTTTTGTTCACCAACTTTGACCTGCAGTAACTGAACAAGGTAAGTATGTTTAGGAAGGGCAGTGTCCTAACAGGACAATGAATGCGGCGAGCCCATGGCTTTGGCCTAATTCATTTTACCTGCCTACAGGTACAACAGCCGGAGGGAAGACTAGACATCTCTGCGTGCGTGTGTGTGTGTGTGTGTGTGTGTTTGTTTGTGTATATATATATATATATATATATATATATATATATATATATATATATATATATATATATATATATATATATATATATATATATATATATATATATATATATATATATATATATAAAGAACATTCAATCCATTCATTATTTTCTAGCAATAAATATGACTCTGGGATATCTTTTGTATTTTATTATTCTGTTTTTATGGCAATCCCATTAGTCATTTATATACAAATCACCATTGCTTTTTCTTTCATAAAGGACACAATTTCTCGGTCTGTAAGTCTAAAAACTGCGTGGCGGTAGGAAATAACGGTGGCCTTCAGCTTGGACAGTCTATTAAGTTGACTAACAACATTATAAATATCTTACAGGTAATTTCCTTTTTGTCTTGACACATCGTGCATCAATTACCACGTGAACCTTTATTATCTTTGGCTTATTGCAATAATAATACATACATCAAGTGTCATGTGTTATTTAGTGTCAAGAAAATTAAAAGCATGAATTGGTTTCTGAATATGGGGTTTGAACCTCTGCATTGGTATATCAGGACTATCACTCCCATGTACATTTTCTGAGCCTTGGGGTACATTCATGAGCGTTTTATTCACAAATTTAGTGTGCACCATTAGGTCATTATCTCTGATTCTCAGTACATGTATTGGTCCCGAAAGTAATCCGTTTGGGTTAAATTAATACTTACTGTGCAGCTCGAGAAAATGTGATCCTTTAGGTAAATCGTATCAACCTGAACTTAGAGGAAACTCGACGTAAAATGACCTGATTATCACTTCAGTTTCTTAATAAATAATGAAGGAAAAAAGAAATATTCTTATGCAATTTTATTAATCACAATAGCAGTAATGTGATCGAAATTTTAAAAAAAAAACATTTCGAACAGGATGTGGAACCATTCTACAAGCAGAGATTTACGACCTGCCGTAAATCGGCCTCGCACGTGTTTTGTGTGATTTCAGTAAATGTATCATGCTGAGAAATATTCACTTTATAACATACCCATTCAATGGACGTATAATCTTCAAATTGCACAAATTTGATGAAATTTTTAAATACCTATACAGTTAATATTTTATGCTCGCTTAATGAAGGGTTAATATTGCCCATACGTCCCTATGTAATGACCCTTGCATGGGGATATATCTTCATCTAAGAGCAGCGCAATAAAATCCACACCAAGTTATATACTGTATAATGCCTGAAACGACCTATATAACAAATTTGCCAAAGTGCGAAAAAAGGATGTACGGACGAATGGAAATTAATAACTGCCACAAACCAAACCAAACCATGCTCAAATAATTGATGCAGGCGATCGGTCAGCATCACGTGTCGTTGATGTTTTCCTTTGTATTCGAAGTAGGATTCTGATTAGAGTCTAAATAAGAATTTGAAATGTATTCATAGAGAACCTATGATATAATGCCTGAAAACACCTATACAAATTTTTTTAATCAAAGTTTGAAAACGGATATACGGACGAATGGACAAAATAAATGCCGTCGTAGGGCATGACAAGAAATACGGTTAAATATATAAAACGTGGCATTTGCATTTCTGCATGCATAATACTTGTCCATCCGAAAAATGTGGTAACTGTCAGTATACAGAACGAAATTTGTCTGATTATTTCACCTCGTGCATTCACACAAAAGCATATAACACTCGGTAGTACAATTATCATTCAATCAGCTTGTGCTGATACCTTAGTATAGATCCTACACAAATGAAACTTTGAAATGGCTAGTTCAACAATCAAGATTTGATTCAAGTATTCAAGACATGCATGAAGAACCAATATCACCATTAAACTTGACATAAATATTTAAAGCCTCGTTCGCGCCAACATTATATTCGTTCTGTGAGGCTCCTTTTTGCGTTCCTTGTTTTATTATTGTTGTTGTTATTATTATTATTATTATTATTATTATTATTATTATTATTATTATTATTATTATTATTTCTATTTATATTATTATTTTACCCTCAAGCAAATAGGTAAATTTGTATGATCCTTGTATTTTATCAATTGAAAACATGACAAAAAAACTCATAATCTGTTTTAATCATTATATCTTAAAATGTTCTTTTCATGAAATCACATTACAATTTTCGTTCATATAAAAATCAATTTATCATAAATGGCAGTCTTTTTATATATTGAGATGTGAAAGCAAACATACGTATCCACTTCCGTATCACATAATCTCTCCCTCTCCCTCCCCCCCCCCCCCCTCTCTCTCTCTCTCTCTCTCTCTCTTTGCGTGCGTTAAGAACAACAATTAGAAATAGCCCTGGTTCGGGACCCTCTTCATTTTATATCTTGTGCATACTATTACTAAATAGTTTTCTGTACTATTCATCGCAAGATCCAACAGCCAACAGATCATACCACGTAATGATCTCAGTGAAGATTAATCAATTTGGAAATGTAGTTTTTAAACAATGAACGAAACATTAGAAACATCTCGTTTTTCAGACAATATGAATTGTTTCTTTACGAAATTTAAAAAAAAAGACTTGTTAAAGCTTAGCGTTTTTCTTTCTTGTGATTGAAAAACATACAAAGGTACATTGTCGGTCATAAGATGATATTGTACATAATGGTGTTGATTGTTTGGCTTGTTTCATGAAAGGATAAACTAAGCTCTTGAAACTAATTCGAAAATTGATTTGCATATGCATTTCATCCTAAACTAGGTAAAGAGGAGAAAATGAAGGATTGGTGAATTTTGGAACTGATCCATTTGCAAGTTCTTCACAAAGACTTTTTACAAACATGGTAGTCATTACACACACTAATATGCAGTATGAAACTGTTAATAGGATTCGTGGTATACCCAGTATGCACACCCTGCTGAAATCCCACGTGAACCAAAATGTTCCTTTCTAAATAACTTTACGTACATCAAAGAAATATAAATACGGTATCTAATTTTTCGCCACGTGTATCAAGCTTAATTTTTTGTACTAGTTCTTAAATGTCTGACCTTCCTAATCGTCGCTATGTGACGTGAATCCCTGTGCTGAGCCAAACCTTGCGCAATAAAAAAGAAGGAAAATGTACCGCTGGAAAGAGATGTGCACTAATGCATTCTGAGAAAATGTTCTTCCTGTTATAATTTTCTATTGTAGGAAACGGCAAATAAATAATTCAATAAATAAAAACTAAAGAATGTCTGAACAACCTCTGGATTGATGCTTTCGTTTTATTTTCTGCTAATGTTTCATGCCAGGCATTGACTTAATGGATTTTCAAATCAAACTACGTCTGATTATTCTTTGGAGTGAATTACCAAAACTAATGTTTCACTCTGGTCGATAGACATGGATACAATTTTGACAATATAATTTGATCGGCCGTTCTGACGTATACTAAGTATTCTGGATAGTATGTCAACCTGTCACGTGGAAGAACCATGTTCAAATCCTAAAAGTTGCTGATTATCTTTCTTCAATTTGTTTTTCTATATGTCGAACTTTTTACTTTGAATTAAGGGGAATTATATTACTACTGATACTATCTGTGGGAATATGCGTAAAACAGAGCAGAACATAAACATTAAAGTTCTCATATATATATATATATATATATATATATATATATATATATATATATATATATATATATATATATATATATAAAATATATATATATATATATATATATATATATATATATATATATATATATATATATATATATATATATATATATATATATATATATATATATAATTAGGGACGTTCTTACGGCTAGATGGGTTATAAGTACATATCTTAAGGAAAGCAGGATTTAAAAGTAAATTCTTCGAACGAAATTTCTTACAAATTGGTATCCAGTTTCTTTGTGATCCTACAGATGATTCTGATGTAAATTTCAGTCAATTAATATGTGCGCACGGATATAGATCGTTCTTTAACCCTACGCTCAAGCAAGGCTTCTTCTCGATCTAAGATTTTTTACCGAGTTCCAAGTTAAAGTATTTCCAGGGCAAACGTTGTGGATTTGCCGAGATACTTCATACGAACTTGAAATTGGTCTTCAAATGTTCATTAAATGTCGCTTTCAATGTTCTTTCTGTTTCCCAAATATAGTGGTGGCACTGACTTTCTCCCTATCCTTCACAAAAAACCGACGCTGAACAGGGATGGTAGCCGTTACAACCATCCGCACATCTGGGACAATCTGTTAACATCGCTCACAAATTTCATCGACAGCCAGTGGAGATAAAATCAGTCTGCTGATGAAGTCCTTAGTGTGAGGACGAAAGCCTCAGGTTAGCTTTGTCTGTACTGTTTGTGTATGTGATTAAACAGTTATATTGTCAAATATGATTAATAATACTACACAGTTCAGTTATCACCAATTAATGATATCTCAAAATATGTATGACATTATCTTGCTCTGTTTCATATCTCTTCACCTGTTTTTCAAAATGCAAAAACAAGTTTTTGACGATAATTGTTTTATCTGGAAAGAGGTATTCGTATTGTTGAACGAGAAAAACAAAACAACAGCATTTTTGATTATACATATAAATGCATCTTTTTAATATAAAAGCCATCAAAACTCTAAGCTGTATCTTTGTTACGTAATGAACAAAACACACGAGCCTACATCGAGATTAATACAAGATGTACATAAATGACGAGCCTTCGTCGAGATTATCTCGAAATGTATTTTTTTAAAAATGAGCTTTCATTGAGATTATCTCAAAATGTACAAAACAAGACAAGCCTTCGTTGAGATTATTTCGAAATGTACAAAAAAAGACGAGCCTTCATCGAGATTATTACAAGGTGTATATAAATGACGAGCTTTCGTCGATATTATAACGAAATGTACAAGAAATACGAGCCCTCACTGAGATTATTAAAAGGTGAACATAAAAGACGGGACTTCGTCTAGATTATCTCGAAATGTATATAAAAGACCAGCCTTCGGCGAGATTATCACAATATGTACAAAGAATATAAGCCTTCATCGAGATTATTTAAAGATTTACATAAAAAACGAGCTTGATCGAAATAATTACACTACGGAGTGATAAATGATTATTTGCTTGTATCACAAGTACATTTCTGTCCTGACTAAATTATGTTCTGATCTTGTATATAAAACACCTTCAACAAAGATAATGCAAAATTTATATTTATAGCGTAAAATCGGTTTACTGTGCAACACGGGCATGCATTCATCCATTGTTTATAATTTTATACTAGTAAGAGTAAGCAATTAAAATTACTTTAAAACGATAGAAATTTAGATGAAATACAATTTGTAGATTTCAAATACGTTAGAAGCTAATTCATCTTGGTTAATCGAACAAATATTGCGTAATCTCTGTTTTGATAGTCAGGCACAAATAGGACGCATACATCGTCAAGAGTAGTAAGTCAAAACACTTTGTTGGTTTCCACGAAGCAGGAGTGTTGGTGGCATTCCGCGTGTAAGCATTTCCAGCCAGCCCATGTACAGCCCAGCAGGACACTGCACCTTTCTTGGGGTTGGGAGTGACCTAATAAAACATTTGACGATAAAACTCAAAGTTCAAAGTGGATTGAAAATGTTTCACCAAAACTGTTTAATACGTAGAGAACACATTTGCTATATGGTAACATAATCTTAGGAATTAACAATGTTATTTAATCCTTTAGATTAGGTCAGTTCAATATCCGAGGAGCATTTAATAACTATTAAGCACACTTTAAAAAGATGATGAAATAAATATACATTTTGAGTTACATATTATAATATAAGATGTAAACTGAAAAGCTTCTGAAGGGCAGAGTCTTGATACTTACATAACAATCAACGATGCCTCTGTAGAATACCTTTTCAGCTCTTCTCTCAGCCTCAAAGTGCGGTAGATCTAGAGAAAATAAAAGTTCAGATGCAAAATTAATGAACAAACAAGAAACCAAATGGTGTGTTTGACGCGTATATTATGTATTGAACTGGTATTTAGAGTTTAATGTTCGTATTTGCTTTTCCATTAAAATTTAATTATTATATACTGATCTGAAACCATATAGTAAAATATAATTCAAAACCAGACGTTAAAACAAATAGTCATCCTAGAAATAGTTTTCCGATTTACTTCATTGGATTTTTCGTTTAATATCCTGGGTTTAATAAGGCTCGAACGTTAAGCCAATTCCTTTTGAAGCTTAACGCTTCCAGATCAAATGGTAGGTAATATACCATTGCTCCGACAATGCAAGTGAATAATGTATAAAGAATACGTACTCTCTCCTTATGATAAAGAAGGTCAGCGTCCGATATCTTCCACATGAATTCGTCATGAAATTCTTCTTGCCGTAGTCGCCACTTGTGTATAAGACCTTCGAAATCCTTATACCTACCAATATGAGAACACTACAGTCTCAGAATATGGTATTATTATATGCCCATTTTTTGTCTCCGTTAACGTTACATTGACAGAAGTGTGCAGTATTTATAATACTGCATGGGTTCATACTGCACGACACGTTTTGCTAAAGATAGTACCTTCTATTATAAAATACTTTGTAGACGAAGAATGTACGCTCATGTAGCAGATAATTTAGCTTTTGATTTATTAGAGTTGGTTCTCGATGAACTAAACAAAATGTTTTGTCCATTTAAATTTAGAGATGATAAAGCCAATGATGTTGACGAGTTCACTGAATCATAAAACAACATTTCGAACAAGCAAATGAATGAACGTGATATTCATATATGAACGTGAGGGATGCAGAAAATGGAAATACCAATTCAATCATTTAAACAGTTATTTGGTAGAAATATTCATAACTTTTCGAACATAGAATGTCTCCGACTACGACCAGTGTTATCGCACATCTATCAGATATGAATCATTTTACTAGTCAGTCAAAACACTACTGGAGGTTTTGGTAGGAAACTAAGAGAATCAAAGACAATAAGCCATGACGACGAAGAAGTCTTATTTTGTTGGCAGGCTAAACGGCTAAACGGACTGCCACACACCAGATGCTTGCATTTCCCCGTTTAACTACTGTGATGCAATATTAGGCAAGCGAAAGAAGCCATACAGGTCATTGATGTGGCCCCTCCAACAATGAGCAAGCAAGTGACAGGGCATAAACGTACGTCTTCTTTAGCTGGTAATAAGAATGGTAATAAATATACTTAAATTTGTTTAACCTGAATTCCACAGAATGCACTAAAAAAAGAATTCGTAATTTATCCCTCATTATGATTCCAAAACAATCAATAACAGAACAGAAACACAGGTGCACTTGATTCAACTGTTCAAATCACATGTACATAATACGGAATTGACCAATTAGAACCAGTCCATCACAAACAGACAAGCAGAATTGAGTTGGAGAAACAGAAAAACAAAATTAATTTATTCCAGACCAACTCGAAAAGTTGTTACAATGCGCATTCATTCATAATATGACTCTTAATTTAATTTTTAAGTAGACTAAAACGAGAATATTTAAAACTAATTTCGAGTGCGCGACGAAGTTAAAAGGTCGCTGGGCGGTACTGTGTGGGAAATAATATAGTTGCTGTGTTTTGATGAATCTTCACATGTGAATCTATTTTGGAATACGGCATAAATTCGCTTACTTATAATGAATTTGTATAATGCAATACGAAATCGGATTTTTGGACCGATACTTCACGACCTTGGGAGAGTTACTCAGAAACATTCAGTTGTACGTTCCCATATAAATGCAGTAACCTATTGATTATTACTGTTATAATATAAATCATGCTACTGAAATATTGTAATATTACTTGAACGATATGCATTCAACTATTAAATTGATGGTGCCGAAGGTACTCATGTCCTTTTCTAAAAGAGTTTTAGCAATTCTTTCAAGCCATAATTTGTTTTAGATCAAAAACGTCATTAATATTGTCGAATTGCATGAAATTGGTTATACCTTCAGCTAGATTCATCTTCAAGTAAATTCCAGAAAAATCGTGAATCTCTTGCAATGATTTATTCAATGCGATTCTCCAAAATACATACCTTGGAGAAAGCAACCTGTCGCGAAATGAAAGCAATGTAGAATAAGCCTCACGACAATTTGAATTTCTAGGTAATAATAAAACAAATCTGAAAAATATTTCCAACTATTTGCAGATTATGATAACTTACGTGGACAACTGTGGTTTCTTGGACAGGTCAGATATAATAGTCAGTTGAGAATATTCTATTCTAAATTTACTCAGCAAGCTGGCCATTCTGAAATTATATACGATTAAGCTAGTATTGTACATAATATTTTGCTATGAGAAAATATGCAATACAGATTTTGTACACTTCATGTGGTGGGACTCTCGTATCTACCTGACTCATAAAGCTCTCAAATTTTTAGTCTTTTATTATTTTTGAAAGAGTTACACCAAAAGATTTACCGTTAATTTTAAATATCAAATCCAGCCATACATTAAAGCCATGTATACTTCCCATAATATTATATATTTACATTGAAAATGCAGGGATCGAAGATGAGTCCAGTATGTTTAACATCTTCACAAATCTTAAATATTAAATACATTGCTTGATTTAAAATAGCTAAACACCCTTTATCATCGTTACCTCGTTTCATCTTCTGAAACATTCTCTTTCTTGGTGCCGATACCAAATACTCTAAGTCTGCAATTTTTCCACCTCTTCCTCTGGGACAAGATATATGGAATCAAAAGGGTCAAACCTGAAAGAAAGACAAATAAATTAGCAAAGTATGTAAACGATAGGTTCTACAATACTTGCCTGCATCGCAATCATATTACCAAAGGCTGATCTCCAATATGTATGTAATTTACCTCGCTTTTGGTTGGGCCTGGGTTTAAATTTTCAGTGTGGCAAGATGCAAGATGACTGTTGGAAACTTCAATGCCATTGTGATTTTATGAAACTCGAGTCCACTTAGAGTTAGGAGATTAGAATATCCTATACCTTTCTAACATAATGATAGAATGAGGAAACTATTATATTTGAGGATTTATGGACACCACATCACCTACAGTATGAAAGTTTATAATTTCGCTTCATCGATTAGACCACTCCTTCGTCAATAAAGCAAACTAACTTAATAATAAATAACATTAAAGATAGGTTTCCTGTTGCAGAATTTGTACTTTTGGACTAAATCTCGTATCTTGCCCAGAAACATATGGAAGATTCTGATAATTCCTTAATTTCCCTATTCTACCTCAAAATAGTGATCACTAATTCATCTTACGTCTTGAAAAACACGAGAATTTACACAGTTCCTTGTCTCTGACTTCCAAACACGTCATATTGTTTTGCGTGACATTGACCTTTGATCAGCTCCTTCATTGGGTTTAATATATACTTTGTTGATTGATACTATATATATGAATATGCTTTACGCTGTTTTTCCTTGCTGCTGAAAAGATACAAACCTTGTATTAAAGTCTTCACATCAAACGTATCTGGCTATGACTGGGTTTTAGATGCACGAAACAAACAATATAATTGATGCCAATAGCGATCAAACAATATAATTGATGCCAATAGCGATCAAACAATATAATTGATGCCAATAGCGATCAAAATTGTCAAAAGAACAGCTGTCATTGTGGAAAAGGCATCGAGACTTAGGAAAATAATGATAAATTTATTTTAAACGTTACCTCGCTATGAATTCGGTCCCTGACTTCACACTGTGATGTTGTGCACACTTTGAGGTATGTTGTTTTTATTGATAACTATTCACCAAACATCGATTATGATTTAAAAGTTGTCTGGTGGGCGTACTGATGTTTCAAGATCATATTGTTCCTTACGATGCCAATAATCACTGATACGGGCATATGATTTGATAACGCAACATACCTACTAATAATGATGTATGAGTGGATAAAGTTTCATTAAGGCCAGTCGTGCAAATCAAGACAACAAACTGGTGTATCTGTATTTAAGCTAGTGTTTTGCAAGGCATAATTTTCTGGATTTTTGCATCGTGACAAACTACACGGTGGTTCTAAATAGGAATATGTATGTATTCTTCTTCCTTTCTCCTTTCTCCTTTCTTTTCTTCTTGTTGTTGAACATTGTATAGATCATAACGTGTTCAGGTTTAAAACTATTCATACCTGTGTACAAACCGATATAAGGTAATACCATCTTAAAGTTATATTTTTAAATATGTAAACTCCAATTTCATCCTCAATAATACAGTAATAAAACCTTACCTCCATCATCGTACAACCACCAAACATCAATGGTTCCATACTGCGTTTTTCTGAAGCGTCTGATGTTATCGTCCGAGATATCGATAGACGGTGTATCCGATCGTATGGTGAAAGATATCTTTGATTTATTTTTTCTGATAAAATTGGTCTCCTTTTCTCCATCTTCCACTTCAAATGCTTCATTTGTCACGCCTTCTTGAATAATTTTCAATTTCTGTGATTTAACATTGCCATTATGTGACGATGAATTGGAAGAAAAGGACTCTGTATTCGTCGACATTTCCTTTTCCATTGCGTTTATATCCTCTGGATCGTTATCCAGGGCGTCGACTGAAATTAGAATGGCAAGTTTTAGAGGAATAGACATTAGATGGCCCTGAAAGGTGTTGGATGCTAATCCTGCACAAATAATCATTATTGTGAGCGATAGTTGTTTCTTTGGTCTATATTTCTGTTTTCTTTTTGTTTGTTTGCTTTGTGTGTGGGGTTGTCTTTCTTTCTTTCTTTGTTTTGTTGGGGGTGTGCTTTTATATTGGTTTATATTTTCGTTTTCACTCTCAGCACAAGTCATCAACCAAACGCAAAGCAAATACTGGAGATTTCGTGGTAAACGATGGAATGATTTTGTCAACAGAATGGATAAAAATGGCTGTTAAAGACATATGCATGCTAAACAGACGTGACTTTCATGGTACATTTTATTGACTGTTTGATAAATATGCTTGATATTTAGAGACCATTTCATTATAGGCAATACAAACTGTGGAAAACGTTGCTGAACATTTAATTTTGTTTGCGGATTTTTTGTTGTTGCATGTTTCTGTTGAAAACATAGACGGTCATCCAGACATTTTTGCGTATTATTATTATTATTATTATTACTGGTAGTTGTACAAGCAAAGCCCACAAACATTTTCTATATTGGTAACAACATTTGTCATTGGGAGCAGAATCCTCCGCGTCTGATTTATACATTTTGTCCACCTGATTGTCTGGTATTTCTGTTTGCAACCACCAATAACACTGACTATGAATCACATTTCAGCAAAATCTAAGAATGAAAACATAGGGTCAAAATATCACTCCGGATACGAACTTCTCGGGAAATATACTAATTTTAAGATCGAAGGTTAGGTGCAAACAAAAATGGCTCAATATTGTTGATAACATGTTATCTGAGATAACAGATGATACATATTGCAGTTCAATATAAATGAAACGTACTGGTATTGTTTGAATGTCCTTCTTCGTCCGATTCATACATTTTATCCATCACATCTGAGAGGCCATCAGGGACTTCCTTACGGTCGCACCCGCCAGGGATACTCAAAATACCAACCCCAAAATTCAGGTCAAATGCATCTCTGCAAAACAATGTTTTGGACTCAAAAGTTGTATTATGATAGGTCAAATGAATAGGAAAGTTCTACGAAAAATGTAAAGTGTGATCGGTCACGCGCGGTATATTGTGAAATAAGAGTCGCAATATTAGGTGTGTATAAGTAGAGAGCTGGACAATCAGATTCATTGTGATTTTTTAAGTGATCCTCACTTCTAGTGTTCCTGTTGTACGTCTGCAGGTGTGTTTGATATTGTACTCAAATATTATTCGACAGGTTAAACATTTGTTTGGACTGCTCAGGGGAAATAGAAGTGTTCAATATTTGGACTATAATATTATTTTGGAACTGTTGTGAATTATTCGAACTAGTTCTGGACGACGCCATCTTAAAACCATCACGATTCGTGGCGGACCAGTGCATTTCCGGTTTTGATATGTATAATTAAAAAAACACAAAATGGAAAAACGTGAGCGAAAAACATCCGGATCAATATATAATTGTTTAAGTACAAATATTTATATCAATGCTCCTTCTGAGGTTTAATATGAAATATTCCAGGTTGTTTTCAGATAGGAGGAAAACCCGAGTTGTGAAAAATTAATGAATCGTCATGAAAGTAACCTCTATATGTCTTTTATTAGTAATAGTTCAGTAACGACAGATGATATTAATACTGCTTGTGCACTACTCTGGTATCATAATTATATAACTTACTGTATCACATGATAGTAGTCATAGACTTTCCTTGGGTCCGCCGTCTGCCAGTCGGATTTAAAGCCAAGTATAATCGTGTTGGGACGCAACTTGCCAAGACCGAATGCCTAAAATAGACGGGGACACTCATAATGAAATCGGACGCATCAAAAAGACATTAGTAATTCATTAATTGGAAAACGAATAAATACTAGCGATTACGTCACAATTTGATGACTACTGATGTAGCCTACACTAAGCGTTTCACTTTTAAACACCACATATGTATCAAACAGACAATTACTATAACCATGCCGCTACATTATGTTCCTCCTATTTGTGTTAACAACTTTTACTACGAAACATATTAAGTATGTGAGTTTTGTTTGTTTGCTTTTTTTCTTATTGAAAATATAAAGAAATCAAAGATGCCTTTATTGATACTAAAACAAGAGTCCGTGTATTTTATTATATTATTTTTTCTTTGTGAATATTTTAATTCTAATAAACGAACATAAATCACAATTTCATCTGACAATCAATCCTTTGAATACATTATTATCGTGTTGTAAAAGTCCAAAATTATTGAGCTGGCATCATTCAAAATACTCTTTAGACATATCCACAAAATGGGTTTAATTCATTTATACGTGTTCTTATCATCATCACAAACACACATAAAAACCCAAATCAATGCATTTGACCTTAAAATCAATGTCAGAGTGCAGACTATGAACCTATTTTTTAAACAAAAATACCATATCTTTTCGATATTCATTTGTATAACCCATTGTGTTCAAAAGCTCAATTAAGTAACAACTAACACAATCAATGTCCTTTTACTTGACACCAAGGTTAAACTTGTCTGGGTTTCTGACTTGTTCACCGTGGCACAGACGTTTTGGGTGTCAGATCTGCATCATGTTCATTCAGGACTAATTACATATGGCAAGGACTGTTGTAGTGGGAACCATAATACAATGCCTCCATTCCTTGAAGAGGTACAGTAAACAAGATTTTTCAGATGGCCACTACAGCTGCTGTGATGGAGGTCAGATCGGCGCAATTATCATTTAGGACCTGTTGTATACTGGTATGGAGTTTTAGTGAAAAAATATATGTCGATGCAAACATCGAACAGGACGATTAACTATAGGAAGATCTGTAAGATGGCCGTCAAGGTAATTAGGTGGGTATACAAACAATTAAACCCTCTTTACATGAGTTAAAATAAATTCAAGTTCAAAACAGAGTTGCCTTCTGTTTCATGACAAGTGGGTTGCATAAAAGACACTATTTATCGATAGCTCTGGCTTTACCTGAAGAAACACCTGAACACCGAGTCTGAATGTTGGAGCCGCCACACTATTATAGAAGGCCTTCACCTTGCAAGACTTAAACCAGCGGTATGCAGCTGTAGACCTGAGATGCTTCACGTGCTCGGACATATCTCCCTACAAATTAAACATGGTCATATTCAGCATCAAGGACACGTAATTTACAAATCGAAACATTTCATATTTATTCAGTATGCACTGAATAAATGCACTGAATAAATGTAGAATTTTGTAAATATTGCATTCCTTTCAAACGATGGCGTCTCACAAACACGATATACTTCAATGGTGGTTCCCTGATTTCTTATAAAAATGATATGGCGAATAACAATCCTTTCACGTGCACTAGATTTAGTAAAGAGTAGATTGTGTCGTGGCTTGATAACGACATATGCATCAAACTGACAACGAATGATACAAAATAGTTTTAGCTAGCCTAAGCGTTTGATACTCTCATTGGATCTTTGCTTTTAGAGACAACAACAAAAGGAGACAAGACAAACAATAAAATATAACAAATTGCTTGATTATATGCGTAATGGAAGTATTGTTTGAACAGGTTAGATAAGGTGTCTGATCGGTTTAAACTCCAATATATTTTACAATTGGAGCATGTTAAAGTTTACTTTGCCATATAGTGATGCGAAAATCTACAGTTCTCCTCAGAAAATGTCGATTTTTGAGAGACAATTGTAAAGATCATGATGGTAAATTCCGATATGACCAGTGTACAGATTCATAAGGCGAAATGTTTCATATACTCTGATGTCCTAAATGTGTAATACCCTAGAAGTGATATAAAAAAATAAACAATGGAAACAATAAAAATTACTAATTGCAATATCAGAACTTTTCTTTTTTCAAATAAAATAGTCAAATATTGATAAAAATGATTAACTTTGTCCAAAGTGATTTTTTCGTGTTCCATCTCACCCATATTGTTAATAAATAATGTTTCAGTACACCATCAAATGTGTATTAAGCCACCCTAATACTTACTTTGTACGGTGATGTAAAGTACGTACTTCAATTAACGTAAGTGTTGGCCTGCCAGTATAAACACTTTCTCAGGAAGTGCTGAGACTTGAATAATACAGGGAACGTTGTTTTTAACAAAGTTTGCATTACAACTCTTAAGTCACTATCTTGGGATACATGTTGGTTCATGGGGATGGCGTGGGAAAACACGAATCGAGATGAATGTGTTAAAATGGCTTAAATTCCACAGGTATTTACAATAGTAAGTCATAGTATCTGCTCTATTGTTTTGTACTTCATTTCCTTCATATAGAATTTAGCAAAGATTTTCAAGAATGTATTAAATTCCATGAATAACAAAATTACGCTAATAATATCAGTTTAACAAAACAAACATCACGTTATTCACAGTTGATGTAAATGACATAGATAATCCATAGAGACATGTTTACAACACGAGATTAATTTTCACTTGCCTCAAATATATGGCCGCATGCAAGCAGACTTTGGCGTTTGGTAATAGCTGAACAGAAGTCCACTAGGTCAACTCGAGTGCTGGGAAATCCCGTTAGAACCAGTATCTGAGGCCTAAAAGAATTTGTGCGCTATATTTAATTGATACAAGTGTTCGATATACACCGACGTTCGGGAAAAAGATACCAGAATAACAGACACTGAAGTACATTAAAGATAAAATAGGAAGGTATTCAAATACATATCCGTGTATTTTAATGAAATCATTTTCTAATTGACTGAGACATTAAAAAACAATTTCGGTTTGAGTTTATTGATTCTGAAGAGTCCACAGCTGCAAATATCTGGGAAAACAATAGATCCTAATACACAGAGTATGGAAAAGAGAATGGAAACGTGAAATCTAGCAGAAACGTCATCCTTGATTATAAATGTGCGGCTAAATTCATATACGAACAATGTGTATGATTATGTAATAATTTTAAAACAGATTGATAGGCAGACAACAATCTTAGAGATACATACATGCCTGATTGCAGACGAAGGCATCAATACGTAACTGTTTTAGTCAGGCCATCCATTTTGATGTCATTCCACGTACTATGAAACCATCCACGCACAAGTCACCGATAGGATTATAATATTCACTAGTTGATGATACAGAACCAAGCGTGACCGGTTATATGTATGAACATCGCTTTTAGATGCTAATTAGCCGTGAAAATGTGTGCATGGACATTAAAACACAAAAATAAAAATATACATGGATATCACAATGTAATAAATTTAAACATTAAGCAAGGTAAATAGCATAAACGGCGACAGACATAGCAGTGGCAAAGTGTCTCTTTTGCCTTTTTTAACCTATTTGGGTCCCTGATACACGTCACAGCTTCTTCCACCCCACCCCCGACATTTTCGGCAATCAATATAATATGTGCATTCCATTGATGATCAGCACTTACAACCCACACATGTGACCTGTTGTGGAGTCGTAGAGTATATGGCGTATATCAGTGGCAAACATGCCCCAAAATTACGAAATCGGGCAACTTACTACTACTTTGCTGTAATATTTGCAAGTTTGAGGCGTTTATTTAACGTTTTCTCCATATTTTCTATTTTTCTGTTTCATTGGATGTAACATCGTCACAAATATATCATAGCTCAGCATCGGTGTGGTTCTTGTTCGAGGGTCTTAAGGCTATTAATTATAAGATGTAAATCATTTTAATTGATATCATATTATTTTACCTCAAGGCAATATTTGAAAGAATTCCATAACTGATATAATTTGATTGAGCTTATTCCATGTCGTTCTTGGAATTCTCTTGCAGAAACGGAACCATGCAGGTGCTGTATTTCCTTAATTGTGTCCAGCAGAAGGTCAACATGTTTTTGTTTTTGTGGCATTTATAAAATCCTTTTTTATTTTTAAAAGCAGATTACTCGACTTGTCCTTTTTGTCAACCCGAGCCGTTTCTTATTTGTGCTCGTAACTGTCTGTGATTTTCCATTTCCGCCAGAACTGTTTTAAATTCAGCCGTATTGATTATTTATCATCGATTCAGGTTGAATACAATTTACCAATCGTATTGAGACTGCTCTGTACTGCTGCGAACAATTCTGAATAGACACGTAGTCGTGAATACATTCGCATATAAAACTTTTTAGCACCACCATAGACACAGGTTACTATAGATATTACCCCGACAATAATTCTGATTGGTGCAACAACATTGCTTGTTGTTACTATGATTTCAGTCACGCTAAGACCAAATTTCCTTTCCGCAGCTAGACCACAAATAGCATCTAAAGCCAAACGGGCGCGCTTGTATTTTACGATTAGCACGGTCCTCTTGGTAATTTCGCAGCTGATGTTCTGCTTCGTTCATTCTTTTCACGTTGGTAAGACTGAGGGTTCATTATAGTTATTATATTAATAATGCAATCGTGTATTTCAGTTTTACGAAAGACAGACCTTGTCCGGTCACATCATAACACGCAGGTCGATAAGCACACGCACGTCTAGCCAATTCGCCATTTTTGCTGGTACAATTTTCATAGAAAACCTCTGCCTCCAGAATACTTAAGTCTCCGACGATTGAGGGTTCTGGTGATTCGACACCCTTTTCATTGAAAACACACCGATTACGCCAGCACTCTTTTACATCTAACGATCGCCCTTGCCCGGTAAATGTTACCCGAGTGCGTCCTTGTTTAGTAACAGCTGATATCTTTCATTTCTCAGTTGAGTAAATGTTGGTTTAAAATATTCGCTGATAAACGTTATTGGGGAGGATACATCGGTGAATGCCACTACATTGTAGAACCAATCCCGGAGAGATATTGCATCTGGTGCTGCAGTCAACGCTTCGACGCTTTCACCTGCTTATATTATAACACCTATGAGACCTCTAGTTGGCATTGATACATCAGGGTGGTTCCAACTACCAATTTCTATCTGGTGCTTAACATGGTTATATTTTTAGCGTATACGAAGGTATAGTAACACCATTCTGACGCAGATATTCGTCAGCGAGTAGAATAAAAGAATCGTCAATTTAAGCATCCGCTGATAATAGGTCCAGCACTCCGTCGGTAAATTCCATAACCACAACACCGTGATCAGAGTCCATCACGTATATACAATGATAAAATCTAATCTTAAACACAATCGCTAAAGACGGTTAAATAACCGTATGGATAGATGTACATTGCTGCAAACGAATTTCATCTTCAGCTATCAACGATATAGCTGTCGAATATATATATAAAAGATTTTTGAAGACCGGTGTCGGATTTGTATTGAAATTATTACTCGTGGACGAGATCGTTTATTTACAATTGATGTTATCTTGCTCCATCCGCTATAATAACCAGATAACAAAAATACGATCCAGACCCAACTGCTGTAAACATGTTCAATTTAGATTTATTAAAACCATTTACAGTATCTAATACAATTTGACCAATTTTTATTTTACTACCATCAGTTATTTCCTCTTCTTTGCTGGTCAACAGTTTGAAGTTTGTTTCAAAGGAAGTTACCAGGAGCGGTGATGCGGGCACGCTGGCGATTTGATTAATATTATATTTTCTTGTTGCAATATTTCCTGTATTGACACAATCTTTGATAAGCGCAACCGACACACTCCTATCGCTGCTTCTACCGTTTTCAGCGACCTCAGCCAGGTTCTTTGTGACAGCGACTTTCAAATGACAATATGTTGAATGCCCACCTTAGACATTTCAAGTTTGCAGTATTATCTTAAAAAAGAACAAGCTCGCTTGGGTCAGCGTCTACAACACGACTACTAAACAAATCAGCTCAGATACACATCAGCAACATGTTGTTGAGTTCAGTAATGTTGGTAAGTGTTAATATACATTCTGTATAATATTATACGTACTTTAATATGAAATCACTAAGCGCGTGCGGGATTGTTGATTGCTCGAGTGTACACAGCGCTTCAAAAACAAGATGACCGCATATGAATCTATAAACCGAGTTTGTACTGGTATAGTCGTATAAAACAGCGGTAAACGACTCTGTCGTCCAGGTGCATCGTGTCTGATTAAACCATGAATAGCTTCAACTTGTGGGAAAAATCTATACGAGTCAAAATACACATGATGTTGAGGTGTTGCCACACAAGCAACTGTCCTGTAGGTAAATCTAGGTTGACCATAACGGTTTCATGTGTGCGTGCACCATCGATGCAAGTTTGTTTCTCATAAAGACACCACACAAATGTTTAATTGATTATGATATCACGGGTAGATCAAGATTGGTGATCGAAGACCTCTGCCCGATGGTATTCGACGACTTTTCCCTGCTAACTGAAGGTATTTTCTTTTTATATGAACATGAGAGGCTCTGCTAGACGCTATGCGTCCACCACTGCCTTTTAAGTACCATCACTGATGCAGTTCTGATAGTTCTTAGCGCCACATCTTTTGCTATCGCTGTGTCGTTGCTGCCAGCAACGCTGAAATCGTTGCAAGGAATGGAAATATTCCACCGGTCTTTTGGATTTGTCACATCTGACTTTGATAATATTCATGCCAATGAGGAATTATTTTGTTTCGCCGCGTTATGCTGAACGAGTTGTGTTTCTATCAACTAGACAAAGACATTGCCGGTTAATTTTACCAGAGAAGTTTTCGTGTAACCCCACAATTGTTTTTATTGCGTTTTTATTTTTCTCAACTATTTTTCATTAAAACCGACCTTCACTTCGTGATATGACGTTACTATTTTAATATTAACATGTTTAATTTAAGTATCAATATTCGCCGATATTTTGCACAGGTGAATTAGTCACCCTCATTCGGCAACAAGCACCCTCCAAGAATAGAGTCTTGTCAGAAATTACCACAGCATAGCATCGATTATTAACACCGCCATCGGTAACCGCACCTGCATGAAAATACATATTAACAACGGAGAGCCTGAACAACTCCAATGTTCCAATGAAAAGTAATAAATCGGATACAACGTACAAAAATCTTGCTGAGAAATTAGTAAACCAGTATCGATGTTTTTATGTCGATCCATATACGACAACATAATGTGATATGCACGTGCAATATGAGCAGTAGGTTCTGCTTAGACATGACGAATTTCTTCAGAAGTTTCCGTATGACCGTCTAAACCACAATAGCAGTTTAATGGGTGCCGTCTGTGTACAAACAACGGCAGTGGTGAAGTGGCTTCAGACTATACAAACGATAACAAGCGAAATGTTGTACTCAGTGAAGGGAATAACACGGCCATCTTCAAAGTCAGTGTTGACAACTCAACTTTACCAGCAGCACCTCCAATGCGCCAAATCTCAGTGTTGGAATTGTTACGAATTAAGATGACCGTGTGTTTAGCCCCAGATGTAACCATGCAAACATCTCTGCAAAGCCCAAATATATCATTGTTCAGAGTGGCCTTATTCCTGGGATCCGTATCCTCCTGGATATACGGTGCCATCCAAGCGTGCTGCCGAAATTCAAACACTTGATGGATTTTGGTTACACGCATACCCAATCACAGATACAGCTGAGGTTTCGCACGTGCAGTGCACATTACGTTTCGTCCTAACACTTGTTACTAGTTGGGTGCATTCAGTGTATTTGTGTCCAAATTCTTCACCGATCTGATACGGGGACAATATTGTACCCGGAACCCATAGCGTATCTAATACCAGTGAATAAACAATGTGTTCATCATGTAAATGTTCGACATATTCTACATCAGTTTCAAAGAAGTCTCCGTGGTCATTGTTGATGCAAACGTGTTTTTTCGGTCCACGTGCGCAGGATTGATCCACTGAACCCACTCATTAAGCTATTCTGATCTAGATACGTCATGTAATTATTAGAGGCAGCGGGGTCATACATTTCCACGTTTGGGTTGTTAGCACAAGCGTATATCTGACTTGACATTGATATTTTGCCGCGAAGTGAGCACTCTATGATGCTGGTCAATGTCAGTGAGCAATACCCACTCAATTTTGCTTTAGATAACAACGTATCCCAACCCATACCCGGTAACGACAAGTAATGCACCGAATCGAGCTTGTACACGTGCATGGCAGTGTCACGAAATTTCTCAAACACATCAGCGAACAATAAGACATCGGTGCGCAGATACAGATCGTTATAATCACCGAAGTTATTGCATTCAAATGCTACCCAAACTTTGCTTCCGTGATCGTAATCTTTTCCTGAAATGCCATGGCTAGACATCGCTGAATAAAACTTTTCCATCGGTAGCAACTAAGTTTCAGCAAGACCATGTCACTCATGTACTCGAATGTATACGCAAATTTTCTCGTTAACAGGTCTGTGTTGGTTGGACAATATCGACGAGTGATTGTGAAGTTTTCCGCCGTAATTTGCTCTCTATCTTGTCTACGGATGAATTCATAAACTGTAATGAAGCGATAAACTGCAGTTGACCAAACTTAAACGTCATATATTTCTCCATGTTCTTGGGGATCACACTTATGTGTGAATCTGATGTCGTGACTACTGTTTTCATTATTAGATTAACATCATAACTAAGCGCGTTCTGAAGTAACACGGCGATTTTTGTTTTGTTTGGGTAAATTCTCAACTGCAAATTGCATGATTTTTATGCGGCACTCCTGAACGCGCCCGTGATGTGACAGTGATCAATAACTTTGGTATCAGTGAAAGTAGAAACTTATTCACAGGTCCAGCATATATAATTATGACTGCTCGTGATAAGAGCTGTTGACGAATCCATTTTTGCAATTTTAAGAAACACCTAACTATTAATGCGCAAGCGCTATGGGCACGATAAAGGACTGGTTGCACTGTTTATCCATCACAACTAACTCGAAAATAACAGAACCAGCATGAGTTTTGTTCAGCGATTTGTACTGTTTGCTCTATATTGGAAGCAACTGTGTCTTTGAAAGAACAACTGGACGCATTCACGTCTGCCACTGAATGGTTCGAACATTCAAAATCAGCGTACATGATATAAAAGACTTTAATCTTTCGTGCACTGCAGTACATTTCACAATGTTTTTACAAGGTCCTGGCATTATTGTACGCTACGGTTTTTCACTAATACCACCAAAGTAAATGTAGGCGAGCTGGTGATGGATATTAAATCCATTTATGCAACGTCGTCTACATTGATATTCCTTACGAGTTTACTTGCTGTGTCGGTTAGGTATCCATACATAGTGCTATACCGATTCTGATTCCTTCATTTCACTCAACAAAGTGGGGATAATGCAAGAGGATAAAAGCCTTTGTGGTACGTAAACATAATTTTTTTTAAAATATGAGTGTATTAAGTGTTTCAAATTTGTTCAATGTGGCATTGTAAAATGCACGGGAAATTTTCGATATCACCAAAGGTAAGTCTACCTAGGTTTTGCTGCTATTTTCGAGACATGTCTTGATTATCACTAGCCTGATATAACGCCGATAAAATTGCTGATTCAAAACAACGATTGTCAAAATTCTTTACATGTATCACTGTCTTTGGCGACACCCACCATGGTGTTGCTATGTACGGGGATCAACAAATAGGTCTATAATTAAGAAGTCCGTCAGTGACTTGTTTTAGATTTTCTATTTTCCCAGGATCAAAACCTGCAATCGCTTCAGTCATATTTATTATTTCGTTCATTTCTTTTTTTCTGTTTTGTCTGTCTGTCTGTGCAGCCAAGGGTGATTTTGTTGTCGGTTTATTTTTACACGCCTGATAGTAATCACGAACTGATCAACAGGGCGGGCAAAGTTTATTATGTGACCTGACTCCGATAGCACTTTTAAGACATGGCCGTGCACCTGGAACATGACGTTACACCAGCGTATGTGTTTTACAGTATTCGTAATAACATGTTCTGAGACAGAGTTCGTATTTTCCAAGGCAGACAGCTTTGTACTTATTACGTCCCAATGTCATGTAGATTTATATGCATATACGCATGCGTTTCTGTAATTTTTGGAAATGCTGCTACAGTTCAGATGTATCTATATCTTCGATGACCCTTCTCTGTTTTTTTCATCTCTATCTCAGCACCAGGTAGCCCACTGATTTCAAGACTAAGCGGAGAGAGAGCCTTACAGAGTGCATTAAGAAACTTTATGGTAACTCAAACGTTTTGAATCAAGCTTTCTCAGATAAAATATTTCCTTATTTTCTTCACCACCAAGACCATTTGTAAAAGCGAATAAAATAAATTCTATTACCAAACTGAGCTCAAATTACCCATCACGACAAAATACTGCACCAACTCGAGATGGGCCAGACTCTGTCCGTTGAAATCCAAAAACATAAAATTTCTTTAATCGTTTCGGTTTCGTTGCTTTTATTAATAGTATCTATCAATTGCTGTCTTCTATTCTGTGCCTTTATAATGCGGTTCGTATATCCACTGAAGAGTAATGAATTCAGATGCCATACCTATATTAATGCCGAAAAGCATTTGTTTAATTCATTTCTTCTTGGATATTCTCATCCTCACAGTTAAAACAAGTCTCAATAAAATCATCTGAAATTTCAATCGCTTCAGACACAGTGGGCGATTAATCCTTCTTTCGCTACTCTACTTTTCCTGCAAACTTTTCTGCAAATTCTTTTTATTTTTATTATCTTCATAGGCCTGAATTAGTTTATTTCCTTCAATTTGTAAGGTCATATATATATATATATATATATATATATATATATATATATATATATATATATATATATATATATATATATATATATATATATATATATATATATATATATATATATATATATATGTAATAGCAAATCAAGAGAGAGGATTGTTTACCTGAAGTTTTTAACATGCTCCGCCACATTTACCAGTTTCAAAGTTGATTTGAGAGCTTCGTTGTATGCATGGGCTTGTGTAGACGATCCCCAGTTTACGTCTGCAATACAAACATCATACAGGGTATAAGATACAATTACATTCAGTCCAAGGAATTTATGAACAAATTCATTAGTTGACAAGTGGAATTTCATTCTACATTTGTTAGAAAAGATCATATATTTCATAATGTTTTATTATCCTCTTCATATTTTTATGGAAAGAGAAGTCGTTTTATTTAGGGGTTCTAATGTATATGGAATCATTGCATTTATTGCTCTTTTGGGGTGTCCATAATGAAAATTATGTACAATAAAATGGCATTAATTTCAAAATTTTATTGGATTATAAGAAATGTTGTTTAATGAAGTCTGCTGAATGTATATTAAATTGTACAGTAGATTCACGTCAAGGCAGTCAGTTGACGTTATTAGTATTGAGTGTAACTCAGAAGAGTATTGGATGTAAGCGGTTATTCGCCACTTTTTACGTTATCTTGAATTCAGTTATGCTCTGTTCTAAATATGGTTTTTATATGGTTCCGTTCATTGCAGTCAATATTCTTAATTTTGTTTCCTTTGACGACGCTACAGCTTACAGTTGCTTTACCCTTATTTTAGATACACATCTTGTTATATGAATCAACTCAGCAGTAACGGCTTGGCAAATGTACAGTAATAATCTGTTTTGCTTCCGAAGATGCTTTTCAAACTTTTAAAGACAACATCGGCAAAATCATAATACCAACGCGATGTCTGGTTTAAGTTATTAATTAATGAAACAAGATTGCCACCAGAATAAAATAGATTATCACCAGCATGAATCTTGAGGTAAATGAATCCAGCAGCAACCTCCATATTATGAATACGGTACAATTACTGTGTCAATCTTACAGCAACCTCTATATTATGAATACGGTACAATTACTGTGTCAGTCCCACAGCAAACTCTATATTATGAATGCAGTACAATTACTGTGTCAATCCCACAGCAACCTCTATATTATAAATATATTACAATTACTGTGTCAATCCCACAGCAACCTCTATATTATAAATACAGTACAATTACTGTGTCAATCCCACAGCAACCTCTATATCACGAATAAAGTACAATTACTGTGTCAGTCCCAAATCATCCACTTCTGCCATTATTAAATTCCCAATGACAACATAAACACGTAATCTATTTTTTAAATTGTATCTGATTCATATCGATAAGAGTGACATTTTAATGAAGTTCCATTTACATTTACTATCTTTCGTAGGTGTCCTAACAATTTTAATTGTTTTCTTTTAAATTGTTTTTAATTTAAATTTTAATTGTTATAGATACATATTTAAGCAGCACATAAATCTAGAGCGGAACCTAGAATCTGAAATTGTAGTAAATTGTAGCAAGTATCAAAATAAAGTGATACTATCTGAGTCAAATGAGATAATTTTATTACATGCAAAAAGTGTGTCAAATCAAACCCATTGCACTAAACAACTCTCTAGAGTAAATTAAATCTACCTTTTCGAGTAAGACTGGTAATTATGGAGTTCATCTGCATCCGTTTTACTGGAGCAGAGATGAAAGCATGCGGATAGTACAGTGTATGGTAAAGCAACATTTAGTAGTTCCCAAGAATAATTTATGAATGACTGTTCTCGTGACAAAGGGGTGTACATGGTCTTAATATCGAATTCATCAAGGCTTTATTCTCTTAATTCTTCCATAAATTGTGTTCCATTATTTGGAAATAGGTATAACGAACGATTATCATTAGTATAATTTTTAGGAGTGTAAACAAATAGAAGATAAATTATACATGTTTCAACAGATACAATATTCAACAGTTACCTTCTTGTAATTTTAATTTCCCAACCTTTTATCATAGCAAAGACGACAGATGACTACGATCATGAGTTGGAAAAGAAAATAGAATAAGCTTTCACAATTATCTAACATATGTAGTCCTGTTTCAAATGATGAGACACTCATACCAATTTTATCGCATTTATGGGGTTTTTTATGTTAGTTTAATGAAACCATATCTCATCATTTTACAGTGAACTTATATTTAAGGTTTGCATAGTACCTGGTTTCTTGTATTTGATATAAATATACAGGGCAGCGACGATGACAAATGTTACCAGAGCTGCCCACCAGTTGCACAGAAACATGAAGGCAAGACACAGGAGTGCTCCTAGAAGGCTTGTCCACTTGTTGTAATATCGGAAAGCGGGGCGAAAACCTGTGCGTTAGAGTACACAATATATGGCTGATTATCTGAAAGTACTGGAGAGAGAAAGTTGAGAGTGCGTGTGATCGGAGATACAACTTTTAATTCAAGAATGATATAAGGAAAACTATATTTAGATAGTACAGATTAACGGATTTCTGATACAGATATCCCGAATGTACATCACAGCGATTTTTTCTCGTGGAAAAATAAGGAAACGCAAACTTCACAGATCGCATACTTTGTTTATTTCTGACATATTTGGCCTCTATAAATGCAAAATAGATCCCAAAACAATGTACGATTTTTCGCACCCTTTCGTAAGCAATTCTATGTTGTTTTGTTTTTGGGTTTGGTTTTCTTTTTTTTTAAATTTTCAACATCTGTCTTATTTTGGTGAAAGGGAATGTTATAAAGACATGTTGATGTAAATATTTGGATCAAAGTCTGAATCAAAAAATATAAGCCTCACACCAACTTTCATGCTGGTTGCAAACAACGTACGGAATTAAGATGTTTAGATTTAACAGAATTGATTAAGCCCTATTCAACTTTGCGAAAACGAACCGGAAGCCCTCTTACCTTGGTTACTTGAAAGGTCCTACAATTGGTCTGCATGATTTAATTTCTCTCCGAGAAGCAACAGCAAGCCACGTGCGAGATGTGATGGTTTAGATAACTATGTCTAAATTGAGACACACGTCGTGTCCTTTGGTTGATAAATTTACAGGACACAAGTTAATTTAACCACTAATGAGATACCAGTACTGAGAAAAGGTAAAGAGAGTAGCAAAAATTTAGATGGCAAGTGTTCATTGCTCAACTGATATGTAGACATTAAAAATAAATTCAGCAAGACAACATACCTGGTGTATTCGCGATGGAGGCATTGAAGCATGAATAATTTACAAGTGCATAGGACATCAGGAAGAAATTGGAAATAATTGGTGCTATTGTATCCAATGAGCCTAGAAAGAAAGATATATATATACTTACATAAATGTATGAAAGGTCATTCTAAATTCAAGTTTACATGCCTACCATTTAAGAGAATCGATAATAAATTATATGTGCCATTGTTGTTTCAGTCCATTGCGAATTTATGTGTATAGTGTTTTAAGTGATACACGTGCTTTCTGTCTTTGAGGATAGTAATTGTAAATGTACAATACATGTACAAAACAATTAAATTTCTTTCGATAAAGACAGATTATTGGCTGACAATACGGGAAAGCAATTTATAGAACAAGTTAACATGATTATGAAAACTATGATGTTAATATATTAAACTTCAAACACTGCTCTTGTAGACCTTTCCAGCTGATCCTAAACGCACAAATTCAAAAGTGCATTCAAGAAAATTGTTGGTCTTTTTCTCTACGTACTAAATTCACTTCCAATTTAAAAAGTAGATACAATAATATTATTGAAGTCAAACGATATGAAGATTTACCGTTGAGACAGAGAACAACTGCAATATTAAAGTGAATTACCAATCTTGGATGGTAAACCGCCATTCTCTGTATAAGTCACATGGGAATAGAAATTGGACGCATAGATGTACGCGGAGTGCTTACCCATGCTTATGGCAGCTAGACTAATTCCGAATGCAAGAATATACCCTCTTCGTGGCTCCCCACCTGGACCGTATCCCTTCGCAAAGTATTTAATGCATGGGAAGAGTTCGTCCTTTCCTAAAGCCTGCACATATTTAGTATAAAATTTGAGTAAAAGTGTAGTTCAACATTTGCAAAAATGTAAAATAAGTTTTCTGACAGCTTTTTTTTATAAATTTTTTTTTACTTCTAAACGCATTCAAAGTATATTTGATTGTCGCTAAATTAACCTTTGCCATTAAGTTTCAATTGGATTTGGACTTCAGACCATTATATTAATCAAAAGATATCCCTTGCTGGCGGACTTAGGGTTCATTTTATACATTCATATTTATTTGATGTACATGAATATTACGTGTAAACGTAGTCAAACACACAAAAAATGAATATTTTTACATGCTTTAATTTATGATTAACGTACACAAGCGTACTTGGCTGTACAACTATTAAAATATAATTAATCATGTTGGGGTTGGCCCTAATTTATATAAATCAGCGAAATAAACTCTAGAATCCGGCGCTTACTAAAGAACGGAGGATTGCATAATCCATATTTCCAAATAATCTGATCGCTGGATACCACTCCTTCGATACCAAATTCACTCAAGAAAATCCCCAATAAAAGATGTGGATTTTCCTCTGAAAATTTGTATGCAATGTTGTTCTTAGGAAAATAGAGTCTCTTTGAAATATTAATATTATTAATGCATGGGATGAAATTTAGGGATAAATATTTAGTCACCTGAAACACTTTTGGGGCGCTCACCATACTTGCTAGTGCGGACGACAACGTGGCTGAGAAAATCCCGGCAAGAATGAGTGGCCTGAATGGTGATACAAGTCCAACAATCTGAAAGATGAACATTTTAGATTGTTTGAAATATTAAAAATGTTCTATAAAGACTTTTCCATTTCTAATCAATTTTATTTAGAATGTAAAAGATTTTAAACTTTTTAAACTCATCAGTTATTACAGTGTGGGGAAAACAATCCATGATGATACTATTCATTGTGATACCGTGATTAGCTGTGAACAATAAAATCTTATTTAGTCTGACAGCCCAAGTTTTGCATGTCAAAGATTGGACGGTGACCTTATTGACCATGTTCACGGGTATAAGATGGGTCGGTGAGCCTATTGAATATGTTCATTTGTGTAATATAGGACGGTGAGACTGTTGATTATGTTCATTTGTGTAAGATAGGACGGTGAGACTGTTGATTATGTTCATTTGTGTAAGATAGGACGGTGACCTTATTGATTATGTCCATGTGCGTAGGATAGGACAGTGATTAGGGGTGAAACAATTCATCGATATATAATGATACTTTTGCTGAAACGATACACATATCGATACAAGAGACGGAGAATCGATACAAAACGATACTTACCTTATACGTGCTATTTTAGTCTTCAGCAGTCATGAATAATTATTATTAGTTGCTTTGTTATTCTGTAAACTTATAATCCATCTGAAACAGCATTTGCAGTCACAGGCACTCATGTTTATTAGTAAAAACAAAAAAGATTATTTGAGAATACCCACTCGCCGTCTACAAAGTGACATGGTTCGAAATCTCCCCCCTCCCATTTCATGCTAATTATCATAACCCAGAAGTATGTTCAGCATATACTGTACGTTCCAGACATGTTTCACATGTATAATGACGTACCTTACTCATCATTTAATAACCACTTTCACGTGAAGTTTCTACTTTGAATTGTATCTTAACTCTTTTGGTCAATTTGAAAGCTACGCTACCGTGTGTTTTTGTGGTTAATGCTTGTTCCGTTCAATGTTAAGTAAAAACCAACAATCAGAAATCAGTGTAACTTATTCTCTGCGTGACAAACAGAAAGTATTGGAAGAGCAACATAGATTTCGCGAGAAAGACATTATATATGTCAAGTACTTAAGCGGAGATGTTGTCAGGGTGTGCCACTGCAACATTTGTACGAATTCGCGCACTAGGGGACCAATGAAAAGCGATAACATTCGTGAATTCGTTGAAAGTCCCACATATGCAAATGTGCTCGGCGAAATATACCAAAAAAAATTCTTCCTGTCGAGACATCTGTTTTTCGGGTAGCAACTGTTCCATATCTGGGTTCATCAAGCACGACAAGAATGATTGTGAAACTAAATTTGATTGGAACAACGTGCCCGTGAATAAAAATTATGGCGTAGTTGGAACCATTCATGAAGAAAGTTTTACAAATGCATGTTTAAAATACGGGCTACCTAGAGAATCCCAAAATGCCTGATTCCCTGCCTGAGTCATTACGATTTTGTTCGGCAAATACTTTCTGATGATAGTGATGATGACAATAAGTTTTAAAGTTATGAAGTATATCGGATTTGTTGGAGCTGGGAAAATGTTAATGGAGACACTAGTGAGTGATTTTTAGTCCGAAATGGTATTAAATACGAGTCAGATGTACATGCTGGATGGATAAAAAAAATAGATGCTATGACCCTTTCAGTGGTGTTTCGAAACTAAATATACAAAGGGCAGAGTACTGACCATAATTAAAATACAGACAATTTAAAAGTACAATGCAATTTTCATTTTTTTAAATTAATAACATTCGCCCTGCGGATCATATGCTACAAAACCATATACATGTATCTATATCAGGGTGAAGATAAATTGGATAAAATAAGGGTTAAAAAATTAAATCAAGAAGTAATGGTATTTATTTTAATTCCTCTGTCTGCACAAACATTGATGGATTAAATACCGTTATACAGCATTATGGAAAAGATAAGAAATTTGGCATAGTAGTCAGTAAACTACTGATTTAACAAATAAAGTTTGTGTTAGTGAAAAACCCTATTTTGAAGCAGATTTATCGAAAGATAACGATCTCTGGAAAATTGTACATAACAGTCACAAAGATCAGTTATCCAACATATTCAAGCTGAACAAGCTAGCTATGTAGGTACTACAGCTATAAGAAAGTGGAGCAGGAAGAGAGACAGATATTGAAGTTTAGATAAATATTAACCTATGAACATTTTCCCTGCCATTCTTTACACCGCTCCGGTTGCCTAGTGGTTAGAGCGTCCGCCTCGGATGATGAGGTCGTGGGTTCGATCCCCGGCCTAGTCATACCAAAGATTTATAAAAATGGTATTAACAGCTGCCTCGCTTGGCGCTACGTCTGCGGCATGATGCCCCAGTGCTAGACATCACTACAAACTGCCACACTGAAGACATCGTAGCGATATGACGGAAAAATTGTTAAAGCTACTTTAAAAATCCAAATCACACACACATCTTCCCTCCTTTTTTCTTGGATAAAGAGGGAGGTTTCCTTTAAGATAAAATCCATGTCATTAACTCTCCTCAAACTGTACATGAGAAACAAATTTAGAATCTGTCTCTTTCATGCAGAGATATTTAACCAGTGACTAGTTTTCCTTCTTCACTAACAAATACAAATACCTATGGCTGCAGTAGTCTTTTGCATCATTTTGTTGTATTCAACATTATTCCCGTTCCCGGATTTGTTCTAGATGAGATTTTCTTTGCACGAGGAAATTCTATTATTTCTTCTGTTTTTGAAGATAATACCGTAATGTTTTCCAAGTGTAACTGATACACTAAACTGGTAGTGTTTTCAAATCATTCATGTTGTACAAAGGGAGTTAAATGGAACCACCATCAAATGGCCTAAAACGGTGGATAAAACTCACTGCAACCAACAGGTAGTCTGTTTGAAAGTATTGATATCTTCTCATCAGTGAGAATTTCATATAAATATATAAGTATATGTCTATCTGTAGTCTGCATACTGGAAATAGGACCAGAATATCAACATGCATGAATGGGCACCAACTACCTTCCAAAGATAGAAAGACCATTAAGTTCCTATGTGTATCGACATATACAGTATCGCAGGCTGCGCATCGTGAATCGTATCGATACGTGGCACAGGTGTATCGTTTCACCTCTAACGGTGACCCTATTGATTATGTGCACGTGTGTAAGATGAGACCGTGACCATATTGATGATGTTCATGTGTGTCAGTATTTATGATTTTAAACGTCAACTTTAATTCTATTTTACAATTTTTGTTTTGTACTCTTCACGGACACTTATGCATGAAATATATGGCGTTTGTGTGTGTTTATATGTGTGTTGTTTGTATGTGTGTGATTATATGTTTGTTGTTTGTATGTGTGCATTTATATGTGTGTTGTTTGTATGTGTGTGTGTGTGTGTGTGTGTGTGTGTGTTTATGTGTTGATTGTACGTGTTTTTATGTGTTGTTTGTATATTTGTGTTTAGATGTGTGTTGTTTATACGTGTGTTTATATGTGTGTTGTTTGTACGTGTGTGATTGTGTTGTTTGTACGTGTGTGTTTATATGTGCGTTGTTTGTAAGTGTGTGTTTATATGAGTGTTGTTTGTACGTGTTTGTTTTTATATGTGTTGTTTGTATGTGTGTGGTTTGTACGTATGTGTTTATATGAATGTTGTTTGTACATGTGTGTTTTTGTGTTGTTTGTATGTGTGCGTGTTAATATGTGTTTTTATACATGTGTGTTTATATGTGTATTGTTTGTATGTGTGTGTTTATATGTGTGTTGTTTTTATTTTCTTGACTTCTTTATTCTTTTTGTTTACTACTTTGTTCTTCGTTCTTTTTTTGGTTTGGTTTGTTTTGCTTGTTTAGGGTGGGATCTTTAGGATTGGGGGTAAGGTTGATGAATTTATATACTGATGATTGTCAGTGGAATGAGATTTTTTAATTTCAATACGATTTGTTTATTTACACTATGTCCGTTCGATTCATGAGCAGTGTGACGGGATTTTTTATAGTTATATATTCCTGTGCCCGAGTAGACTAAAACTGTTTTACAAAACTGGAGAGTAGCAATCCGCAATAAAATCGTAATCAGGACGCGAGAGAGAGAGAGAGAGAGAGAGAGAAGAAGAAGAAGAAGAAGAAGAAGAAGAAGAAGAAAAATGAAATCGTTTCGTTAAAGTAACCAAAATTAAAACATTAAGTGTAGCTTATAAAACTAAAAATCTCCAAAAAATAACAATTGTTCAGAATAATGTTAAATGCATATTGTTATGTTATAAACACCTGTATCTGTTTGGTAGCCGTCATAATCATTATTGTCATTTCAAATGAAGACACTCACCCCGTTGTCATGCAGAGTACCGTATTTGCAAGTTCCATTCAAATGAGTGCAGTTTGTGACAATGGCAATATCTGGATTCAGCTGCACTGTCGTCAAGTTTCCAGCCACCAATTCAGTCACGGTTGCTGCTGCTGGTCCTATCGCCTCCCTGAGCAAGCACCCTCCGGAAGTCCAAATGATAGCCAGGTAAACCAATGACGTTATGAGAATGGCCAGAAATGTGCCTTTTGGAATTGCTTTCTGTGGATCCTGTGGGGAAAAGGGTTGGGTAAAGGATAATGTACAGATAAACAATAACTACGCATTTCCCATCGACAGAGTTATTGCGGTCTTTGAAGATATGGTACAAAACATTTTATAAACTAATAAAGTATATAATGAACTTTAAAGTTTTGCCATTAATTTCTAAATTTATAATGAAAAGAAAATCATCTAAAATCTCTGATAATATGTATTCGTTCTATTCTGACCTTCGAAGATATATTATCGTGGAGATCCTTCTGGAAATGGCTATCTGTAATCATTGTGCATTTTAGATTATTCCTAGTTAAAGTCAAATCTTTCTGGGGTCTTCGAAGTTTTAATGCTATTTATAAGGTATAAAGTGGAAAAAGAAAATAAGTGTCGGCAAAACTAATCTACTTCACCTTCAGATCTCCAGATATGTTTGCACCGGCCAGGATGCCAGTTGCCGATGGAAAGTAGATTGCAAATACCGAGAAAAAACTATTTCCTTCCGTAAATTCTGGGCTAAAGTTAGTCGTAAATGTTTGTCCTATAAAAAGAAAAAAAAAATGTGTTACTCCCCAACAAAAGTATTTAGACTGAAAAAATGCAAGTATGCTCCCATTCCTGATGTTACATATCATATTGATAAATGTATGCTTTGAGCATGTATATGATCCGTAGTTCTTCATTCAATTCGTCAAACAATTTGCTTCATTGCCACACAAAAAAAGAATTCACCAAAACTGACTGCAATGGAACGTGCAATCTGTATTAAATAAACATCAAACTGAACGTTTTCAAACTGAGGCTTTTCTGACTTGAATAAATGAATACCAGAAGGAAGCATTGTAGCTGGATATTCCTACGAGAATAACGTTATCCACTTTAATGTATTGCTCGTGAAACTTAACGTCTTCTGGTAACTTTGAAATCACGGCTTATGAGGTACACCATTCCAACACCAAATATAAGATTGTATTCATTTTTAAAGCTATGTAGACAGACAAACGATCAAATGTCCTTCATCATCTTAATGTAACCTACCAAGAACAGCTCCAGAATTTTACTTTCTTTCCACGGTTCGATTCTAGTTTAGTGCTTTGGATTTAATATACATCACCAGTATAATAGCTCTGAAAATATCTGATGTTATTAATGAAAAGAGTTAGGTCTAGGAACCCACTGACCTTCTCAAAAAACTTATTTGTATCAACTATAGCTCAGTTGAGAACGTTTATAACAATAAGGGGGAAAAAACGTATAGTATTCTCACCGTTGTACCCCACCACACCCTTCCATTTTTTCTCACTTGATGGCGGTAGGAATGTGCCGACAAAGTAGTTGACAAGTGCTGCCGTCAGTATTACCAGCAACATAAGTTGAGCCTAGAATAAAGATGTATGTAGTACAACAAGACAGGTACATAGATGCATGGGAACAAACAGACAGACATATTGGCAGACAGACAAAAAGTTGAAGTTCATTCGTCCATTTTATGTATTCGGCTTGCTTAAAGATTACATGTCTTTCATTGGTCGCATTAATACAAACTACTCGCTCATTTGTATTCACGTAACTATCACCAGCATGGTGTACAAGGTAGAACAAATTATATATTTGATACTATGGCATTGTACAACCTAGATTTATCTCAACCTGCCAAATAGATTGCCCCATACTACTTTTGATCTCGACATCCTATTGGAGAAGAAGAAAAAAAAAATTATTTACTTGTTCGTTTAGTACTGTAAAACTCTCTACGTTGAGGCGATGAAAATTCATTGCGAGACTGATGTGGTAATCTTCTCTCGACCTCTGACAGAACGGGTCCCACTTTTAAAAAGCACATTAAGTTGCAGATTTCTGGTCATATGACATGCCGGTTAACTCACTTTAACTTTGAGGATTAAATGCGAGAAACGATTCGTCCCGAAAGGGGACTTCAGCATCAGATGATTCAGTGTTGTTTAAGTGAGGATACATTTTAAGACAACAAGATGTGTCCTAGTGGTTAGAGCGTCCACCTCGGATGCAGGAGGTTGTGGGTTCGATCCCCGGCCGAGTCATACCAAAGACTTACAAAAATAGTACTAACAGCTGCCTCGCTTGGCGCTCAGCATTAAGAGGTTAGTGTTAGGACTGGTCGGCCTGGTGTCAGGATAATGTGACTGTGTGGGACATCATGCTACATGTCTGTGGCATGATGCCCCAGTGCCATACATCACTATAAACTGCTACACTGCAGACATCGTAACGATATGACTGAAAAATTGTTAAAGCTACGTTAAAAATCCAAATCACACACACACACACACATGTTTTGAATACAGATTTTAAACAAATATTTATTACATATGTAATATATTGTGAAATAATAATAAGAAGAAGAAGAAGAAGAAGGAATCCTAATTAATAAGGGCTACAGGTTGTAAAATTGTAACAGAAAAACAATTACCTTGGCCTCCCAGTCCAGTCCAATCATAACAATTGCAAGCAACAGGACACACGTCATGGCTCCAATAATCCTCACTTCGTGTAGCAAGTCTCCTGTCACGAACGTATCGTGCTCCTAAAGTGACGGTAAAATTGAATAAGCAGAATTTGAAACATGGGGTGAGGGCATTTTCAAATGGGAATAAGTTTTTGTGAATGTTTTAATTGCAATCGTAACCCAAACGCAGTATCAATATTGCATTAGGTAGCTTCATTAGCAAGAGACAATTATGAAATCATATGAAAATATCGAATCCAGCGTATAATATAGCCTTAGATGTTGATAAAATGTGATCGTACCCACATAAGGTCTCTAACAGTCTCCGCGAAACCAACAATGTGCATGGCTGCACCGAGGGCACTCGCCAAGGAGAAGACGACTCCTATCGCAGCGCCGAACTCCGGACCAAGACTTCGGGATATCATGTAATAAACCCCTCCTGTAATAAAAAATCACACTATGCACAAAAGGCATTGGAACTTCTTTTAATTACAAAGTGTCCTAAAATGATAACGGAAGAAGAAGAGAAAATTTTATAGAAAGCAAATTGATTAACTTGTAATTCGGCAATAATTGTTTTTCCGGAACTGTTTGCTTCCTAGCCATCACATCATCCACCAAAATGTCTCCCTCATGTTTTCATTTGTTATTTTTCATGCATTTTATTCATCTTTTGAAATATGAAATGTTACAAAAGTAAGATCGCAATCGGCCAACTGCGGGATTTAATCAACAAGCCTAAATATCCCCTTTAGCTACACAGATATGCAAATGGGCTGGAAACTGATACTAATATCATGAAATGTTATAAACATTTCTTTTAAATATTAGCATTAAAATGCGGCTTTGCGATATGGTTTATTTAAATTCTACCATAGCAAAACGACCATTCCGATTCAGATGACCTGAAAAGACAAATAGATTTTCATTGTAACGTAAGCATCGTGCCAGTTTGTGAAGGAAAAGCAATACCTCGTAAATGGAGAGTAAGTCTTTGACTAATTGCTATCAGCACTCAGAGCATATCCCTATTCCTTATACTTATACATGGGCAGATATTAATGGAAACATTCCTCTGTCAGTACAGGTGTTTTATTGTGGGATTATCTCTGACAAAATTATTGATTTTAGCTATCCGAAATGAGATCGAACGTTTTTATTTCTTTCTAATTATCTAATGCTTGTGCAACCATTTTGACATGCGTGTCAGGTTTTGAAGATCAGCGAATTAAAATGACTGTAAGTGTTATAAAAGATGCAAACAAATGATTGCATGGCATGGTAAAGTAGAACAAGTAAGTATGGTGACCTTACAATATGTCAGTCAGAGATTAGGAACTTTTATCAAGTCTATCTTAAAAAAGGTGCATAAATGAATCAAAGTTTAAGTGTTATAGGCATTATTTTAAAGCTTTTAATAAATGAAGGTAGGCACCTCAGTATTTACATTCAATACCCCCAAGCTCCTCACATTACTTTGAATACATTTTCCTTATAAAACTAATAACTTAGGAAATTCGAAGTACAATGTTTATCCGATAAAAGACAACTCTATTGTCACAAAACAAACTTAGCTATTATGCATGTATTTATATTTGTTTTTAATTTCAGTTTTATTTTTTAAAAATTTCTATATTTTCATAAAAGTCTGACATTCTTGAATAAACAATATCGCCTCGCTGCGTGTTATGTCCTTGTAAAGGGCACTCATCTCTGTTTTTCTAACACGATATAACCATCAAAACGTTCATGTGCCGTGAAGTACCAAGCACAGATTCAATCTTTCCTAACTGACCTCCTTTCACCTCCCCGTTGGTGCAGATGGCAGACATGGACATGGTGGTGATGGTTGTGACGAGAGATGACATGAGGACGATCACAGTGGCCAACCCCACACCCGCCTGTCCGGCAATCCATGTCAGTCTCAGAAACAACATCACACCAAATATGTTCAGCAGACATCGTATCTGCAGATTTTAAACGAGAATAAAGCATAAGTAGTCTTTGAAATTGTGTTTTTCAACTCTAGTTATATTATGCAACTCTGAATCATACATCCTAAACTCGACATCTGGACGGGAAATGTGTGTGTGTGTGTGTGTGTGTGTGTGTGTGTGTGTGTGTGTGTGTGCGTGCGTGCGTGCGTGCGTGTGTGTGTGTGTGTGTGTGTGTGCGTGCGTGCGTGCGTGCGTGTGTGTGTGTGTGCGTGCGTGCGTGCGCGCGTGTGTGTGTGTGTGTGTGTGTGTGTGTGTGTGTGTGTGCGTGTGTGTGACAATTTTTCAGTGATATCGCTACGGTGTCTGCAGTGTGACAGTTTATAGTGATGTCTAGCACTGGGGCATCATACTGCAGACATGTAGCATGATGTGCCACACAGTCACATTATCCTGACACCAGGCCGACCAGTCCTAACACTAACCTCTTAATGCTGAGCGCCATGCGAGGCAGCTGTTAGTACCATTTTTGTAAGTCTTTGATATGACTCGGCCGGGGATCGAACCCACGAACTCCCGCATCCGAGGCGGAGCGGTCTCTTGTTGTGATAAAGAAGGACATTTCCAGTTGTTTGGTCAAGGGCGACCTTTCGGCTGGGTAGTAACAACGTTAAAAGAATGGAACCGTTTCATCAGCTGCGACATTTCATCCGCATCTGTTAACTTAGCTTAGTATACAGTTCAATTCAGGGAATATTATTCAAGGTGGTGAAAATTTCGGGTAAGAACATATTCTTTATCTACCCTGGATTTCCTCGCCTGATTCTAAAATGGCTCGTACTTTAAAAAAAAAGCAATTTTATTTTAATATCAAACTCTGCTTAGTATATATGGAGTATTTGACAGCAAAAAGAGTATTTATTATATTACGATTGTTAATTTTGAAATATCCTCGTTATAACGTTTACTCTAACATGTTCCAATTATGCCATGTAGATGTATCCTTCACATTACATTACGTGTAGCTCAGGGATCAGATCATGTTCTCCTGATGTCTGGCAACACGTTTCTCAGCCCTATAAATTACATCGGATGAACATATGACATTTATTTGTGTAACGTGTTTTAGTTCTATCAACATCGTCCATAATATCTACACAGGTGTATTCTTATGACGTAGTGGATAATTTAAATGTTTATATGAACATCAAGTTAGACAATACTCACTAATACACCCTGTATCCAGCCAAACTTGACCGCTGATACCGTCGCTGGTTTATGTACCGCTGCCTCTGCTTCCTTTTCGTCAACTAACTCATCCACAATGACGTTGAATGTGACACTAGTTTGACTGCTTGGTTCAGGGAACTGAAAACATGATCAGAGTCTTCTAAAAGTTAAACGTCGATTGAACCATCGTGCATGCTCCTTGCGAATGCTTGAAAAATTCGTACGATAAATATTTACCCGTTATGTGATTTTTATTCGAATATTTTTATACCGAGTTGCTTTGCAATAAGATGGCTAGGGGATATGGAAAGGCGAAAACTATGGAACAGATTCACTTCAGCATTGAGTAGACCGAGGAGCTGCAAACATTCCCTGCATTAATGAACTTCCAGTTAGAAATTGACTGTTTTTCTTCACAATTCATACAATGGACTTAGGATGGAGTCGACGTAGATTCAGATAGGTCGAATCGTCAATACCCAAATGAATGAAATGCTCGGATGAAGAAAGATTTCACTTCTCCCTGCTCACTCACTCGAAAGCCTAGCTGGGACCGAAAGGAGAAAAATTCGCTATATTCCGACTAGAATGACGCTTACCATATATTTATGGATGATATCGATAAAACAACCTCAATCATCCATTTATTTACACAAATAAGATCCATCGCACCCTAACGCAAATGAACTAGTCAGACTCATACAAGCACATTGTCAGCAAGATCAAGAAGCGAAGACGATGTTACTAATAAATTCAGCATCAGTGTAGAAATCGTTGGAAAACAAAACGAGAGAGAGAGAGAGATTTGGATTTTTAACGTAACTTTAAAAAATTTCCGTCATATCGCTACGATGTCTGCAGTGTGACAGTTTATAGTGATGTCTAGCAGACATGTAGCATGATGTCCCACACAGTCACATTATCCTGACACCAGGCCGACCAGTCCTAACACTAACCTCTTAATGCTGAGCGCCAAGCGAGGCAGCTGTTAGTACCATTTTTGTAAGTCATGACTCGGCCGGGGCTCAAACCCACGACCTTCCGCATCCGAAGCGAATATGAATAGGTGAGACAAAAAATATTTATTTGTCTATATAAATAGCAAGCCTTGTCCTGTCATTTATTGTAGTTTTGCCATACTGACATCTTGTAAACTTATCTCTTACAACGTAATGATTTTATAACACCTGCACAATGTTATGATAACTATAAACTAAGATAAGACTCGCCACACTAATAGTAATGGATGAAGAAAAGACTCGTCACACTAATCGTAATGAATGAAGAAAAGACTCGTCACACTAATCGTAATGAATGGAAATAAGACTAGTCGCACTAATCAAAATGAATAAAGATAAGACTCGTCACACTAATCGCAATGAATGAAGATAACAATCGTCACACTTATCGTAATGAATAAAAATAAGACTCGTCACACTAATCAATATGAATGAAGAAAAGGGTCGTCACACTAATCGATATGAATTAAGACGCGTCACACTAATCATAATGAATAAAGGTCAGACTAGTCGCACTAATCGAAATGAATGAAGATAAGACTCGTCACACTAATCGCAATGAAGATAACACTATTCACACTTATCGTACTGAGTAAAGATAAGACTTGTCGCACTAAAAATCGTGATGAATGAAGATAAGACTCGTCACAGAATCGAAATGAATGAAGATAAGACTCGTCACACTAATCGCAATGAATGAAGATAACAATCGTCACACTTATCGTAATGAATGAAGATAAGACTTGTCGCACTATTCGAAATGAATGAAGATAAGACTCGTCACACTAATCGAAATGAACGAAGATAAGACTCGTCACACTAATCGAAATGAATGAAGATAAGACTCGTCACACTTATCGTAATGAATAAAGATATGACTCGTCACACTTATCGTAATGAATAAAGATAAGACTAGTCACACTAATCGAAATGAATGAAGATAAGACTCGTCACACTAATCGCAATGAAGATAACACTATTCACACTTATCGTAATGAATAACAATAAGACTTGTCGCACTAATCGTGATGAATGAAGATAAGACTCGTCACAGAATCGAAATGAATAAAGATAAGACTCGTCACACTAATCGCAATGAATGAAGTTAAGACTCTTCACACTAATCGCAATGAATGAAGATAACAATCGTCACACTTATCGTAATGAATGAAGATAAGACTCGTCACACTAATCGTAATGAATGAAGATAAGACTCATCACACTAATCAAAATGAATGAAGATAAGACTCGTCACACTTATCGTAATGAATAAAGATAAGACTCGTCACACTAATCGTAATGAATGAAGATAACAATCGTCACACTTATCGTAATGAATGAAGATAAGACTCGTCACACTAATCGTAATGAATGAAGATAAGACTCATCACACTAATTAGCAAATAAAGCAAAAGCGCATGCCAATATACCCCCTGTCAACGTGTCTGTAATTGTTTATTTTGATGTGCCTTAGTCATTCCTTTAGTTTCAAATATATTATGATAAATGATCGTTTTCATGTGCCTAATATAATTTAAATTTACCGGTTTATCAATGATACCTATATAGAATGATTTTGTCCGTCCTATGGAGGATACGAGTTAATGTGGTGTAAAGATCGTAAAACTACATTCATTCACTCGGGTAGCTTTGTATAAATTGTTTATTTAATTCACTCGGGTAGCTTTGTATAAATTGTTTATTTAATTTGTTTTCCTCTTCTGTCGAATTGTCTACTTGCCGTTTATACCGCCAGCAACTTCCTCGAACTTTCGCCTGATTTGTATATCGAAAATCCTAATTTTGTGAATATATCCTTGTATGTAGTAGTTCATGTCTTCCATTAACACACGATATGAAAGATTCCTGGTATCGGATCGGAAAGTTTCAGAAATATTATCAGGAATAATTTCCAGTGAATCTGTTATTAATGCTGATGAATTCGCCATTTTGGTGATAACTTGCGAGTCAGAGGAAAGGTAACTAAGTGTGCGGAACTTAACGTGGAGATCAGAACCGTTCATTATTGTGCGAAATTTGTAAATGGAAAATGTTATAGACACACATGAAAATTATCGCATCCTACTTTTATATATATTTCTCATTCATAGTTGTTAAGTATTACAATCAAATATTACGACCGAAACGAACAAAGGACATGAAGTCAATGCCCACCCCCCACCCCTTCTCTGTTCCACGGTCTGGATCAGATCTTAATAAAACCATTTGCTCTTTCGTAACTAAAAACAAAAAAATAGCTGACACAAACAACATGCAGCGTTTTGTAGACCCAGACTGATGGGCTGTAGCTGATCAAATTAACTGGTGTTCAGACAGAGTAGAGTCTTCTAAGACGATGAACGCAGCGCGTTATTGGCTTTCTTCCAATAATATGGATGATCAATTTCCGCTGTCTAACCGCGTGACAGGATACTGACGTAACAGAATGGAATGGAAAAATTTTATTTAGTTCATTTGAGTTATTATTGTTTGTTTTTTCATTATTATTATTGCTACGGACCATACGAATGCTTATATCCTTCATCTCTCTCTTTTATTTCCTTTGGTCGGGATGTCTGTAAATGTTATCATCATTCATAGGCTCATGAGACACACGCTATCATCCTCTACGCTAGTTTATTTTCGAATTTTAGTTAGTATCTTGCTACGGTGGTACAAAGAGAGAGAGAGAGAGAGAGAGAAAGAGAGAGAGAGATGGAGGGAGAGAGGGGGAGGGAGGAAGAGAATGTTAAAACTGATATGTTGACAGACCAACCAAAAGAGAGACTTACAATCAGGTTTTTTGTTATTTATCATCCATTCCTATGTTTTTATTTTGGTCGATTAGTCTGCTGCCTAACAAACACAGTAAGAGACAAAGAGGTGGGAGCGACTTTTGGATATTTGAGTATTTAAAACATATCATTTTTAGAACCTTATTATAGCCTTGGAGAAAAAAAAAACAACCCACAAATAAATGTATTTAACAGATTACAGCATGTGTGAGCCTACTAAAACAGGCCATGACAACTACGTATTATTGATACTATGAACACTGTAGATAAATTACATGTAACGTATACAAATACCGTTACGACCTAAGTTCTTGTAGGCTACCTAGTTTAAGTTCAGCCTCTACGGTTTCATTAAGTCAAGTCTCCCCCTCTCTCTCTCTCTCTCTCTCTCTCTCTCTCTCTCTGCACGGATTTGCACGTATTTTGTCCGTTGCACATGAGAGAGAAGGCTTGGATGAAATTTTTTTCTCGGTATTTTCTTTTGTCGTTAATGATTAACCAAAGAAAATGCATCAATGATCTAGACTAGAAGCGACAGCCTACTGTTGAAGCAACGTTATTATATGTGCGTATTAATTCGCCATGGGAAGATCATAATTAGATATACGAACAGTATTCGTATATTAAATTGCTTTATAACAACATTTTAAAAGCTATGCTTTTTTTAATGTGTGTGCATATATGAGAGAGAATGACAAGAATACAGTCGGACAGGTTAGAGAGTTGTAAATCGTTCCAAGCAGAAGTCTAACCTGTACCAGCACACTTACTCGACCATTCGACTATCGTCAGTGGCAGTACTCTTCGTATTTCCCCAACACACTATGCTTGAATATCTAATTTAACGATAGGTCAAAAGGACAGATAATTCTTGTCGGGTTTATTGGTTTTCCTTGGAATAACTGTAATATAGTAGAAAATGATTATTATCATGAAACAGAGAGGGAGACTGATTGATTGATTGATTGATTGATTGATTGATTGATTGATTGATTGATATACTCACAATCTCCTTCTCCCGAAGTTGGTAGAGTGTTGGTCGCTGCCTGATATCCTCCACAAAATTACCAGCAAGGTCTCTATAATGATCAGCATGCGGCAGCGCTTCATGCATATCATTGAACGTCATGTCTGACTCGGGGATGCTGCCTTCACTTGTCAAGGAGAATACCGAAATCTTGTGACCCCTAGACGATGGAGCCAGATACATTGCATCAAGGGATGACTTTCGGCTACCCGGATTGAAATAGTACCCATACGATCCGGTGGAGATTTTTCTTGGTGCGGAGCAGTCCTGAATAATGAAATAAGGCTGCACCAGTATTGGTTGATCAGGATGGGATTCGTTCATGAAGGGTACCTTTTTACTTCGATATTCAATCGGTCGGTTTTCCTGCTCCGCGTTTGATTTCTCGATAATACTACAATTCTGGTCCAATATTTTAGAAACTTCTCTTTGCTTGGAATAATCTATGCTGCTCGGAAAACCAAAATTTGTTTCTCGGGATATTTCGGCTTCCTGTTTAATACTGTCAATACAAAACAATTCTACTGACACATTGTTTATATCGGGCTTTATCTCTGATTTGACCTTTTCATTGTTGTTATCCTTTTCTGTCTCGGTCACATGAATGGATGATAATCCTGTTGGGGAGATTTCAGGCAACTGTTGATCTGTTACACCAACCCTTCTCTGCATTGCACGCTTATCAATCGCTGAGATACATATTTTTCTGTCTGAAACAGGCGAAGCATCAGTGCTTAAACTGGATGGATGAGACCCGTCAGATTCTGGGCTGTTTTCTTCAATGCCCACCCCTGAATCTCCCTCAGAGCTTTCTGGCTGATTAATGATTACTGGTGGTTCCATTTTGTTTTCGAAATCTTTGTACAATAGCTCACGGCTGCTCGTTCCGTTAGTTGATCGACTCTTGGCATCCATACTTTTGATATTCTAGGAGCTGAATTTTATAACGTGCATTTAATTATATACGTTGTTTTCTACTATTTTCATCTGGAAACGCACGTCAGTTTCATGTTACTTATCCCGTTGCTAAAGAAGCGCCGTCAAGGTCCCTCGAGCAAAATAATAACAAAAATACTGGTGGATATGAAAACTTATATGTATTTATAAAAGTAAATTGGCGTCATTAACCTACATTAGGTGTTCCTCATTTTATGAATTTACAAACTCCAATAAAAGAACAGAAAAGACTTTAGTCTGGCAGACACAAACTAAGAAATGTGAACAACCTGAAGATAATAAGCTTGTTGTTGGGCGAGAGGGGGAGGAGCCACATTAGGCACGTGCCGTTTAATTTGCTGGTATTTATGTTACCTTTGATTTATTCAGTTCTTGGATGATCAGGTCCACTCTGTGTTCACGGTCGCCTGACGTTTTGATTGACAATGTTTACAGTAGTCTTTTGGAAGAAATGGTAACATCTGTAATTTGGTTATAGTGACTTGACAGATGAGCATCCCAAAGAATAAATTAACCGTAGTATCTTGAGTCATACTGTTTCCGGAGATAAGTAATTTATTCAGACAGATGACGTACTGTCTTTTATTCTCTATTAATATACAATAAAGTCATTGTGCCCAAAATACAATTTGTCGTTAGAATTGTCAAACTGCGCTAAATAAGCCCGCATATACTTTTTGCTCAAGGATTGACACTTTATTGTCAAGTTACATTCTGACCAGTACGTATTTTGACGTATATATCAATTAAGAAATAAAAAATGACTGCGGCCAATATTTTAAAAAGTCGTAACTTTCCGTTGTAGGTTAATGCACTTTAAATGTTCAATCAAATGTGTCAAGTATATTTTTTCGTTGCTAGGTTATCCGTGATCGAGCACTAGGGCAGAACTCGCGGCTGCAAAATAGAGATACCGTAGTACGTTAATGAATGAGATGGTATAAGACAACATCGCCGAGTGGTCTAAAGTGATTTTCTTTACAGAGCACTAGTGTATCTCACTTCTGTCCACGTGAATTCGAGTCGCTACTCGATCAACGTGTTGTCTACATTATTAGCACTGGTTGGATATATTTATGTTTATATTTCACTAGTTTAAAGAAAGTTTACAATTGCCGGGACAATATTTCACATTCTTCACGACAGTGACTTCACCCTTCCTTGTCTCTTGGTAGCTAATAGCTAGTATTTTCCATCCATCTGCCCTCATAGAATCAACCCCCTATTCGTGCAATATGAACTCAGGCAGTCTTAATACTACTGGAAATAAAGTGAAAACAAAATGGAGACAAAATATGGAAGTCTCATCAAGGAAACGTTTACCCGATTGCGAATCATATGAAGCTGTTTAGTGCTACCCTAATATTAACTCTTTCATGAAGTACGTAACATAGTCACGTGACCGGTCCTGTTGAATCTTGCGAGAATTGTAATGTTGACTCCGTACGAAAAGAAAAGGCAAAGTGATCAAAACCAATCAATTTCCTGCTCTCCAACAGATTAAAATAATAATAATTTTATTTCACATTAAGATAACAGAAATGTGTCACTCAGCTCATCTCGCGGACCTTGACGTTAAATTTGTCACCACCTTTCATAACTTCCACATATTTTGCCACCCATCACAGTTGTGCTGTAACTTTATCCATGTCAATCATCAACGCCCTAATTGATCAGTACTCAATGGGAATTTTTTCGTCTTATTAGTTGCAGTAGCTTGCGTATAGTTGGATAAAACGTACTTGTCCATTGGACTCTTCATTGGGATAGATATTAGGGCCTAGTCCACTCTCAAATGGACATTAATGTGGCGTGTATGCATCTAGCTTGAAAGGTCGCAAGGAATTATCCCAAGATCCGCCACACCGTTCCGGCGGCCTAATAGTTAGAGCGTCCACCTTGGGTTCGAACCCTGGACGAGTCATACCAAAGACTTATAAAAAAGATGGTACTAACAGCTGCCTCTCTATGAGCTCAGCATTAAGAGGTCTTATGTTACGTGGTTAGGCTCTAATAAACATTATATAAAAAAAAGAGTGAAAACAACAAGCTTTGAAAAATTTAAAAAATAATTTTGTTCCATGGAACAACTATAAAAAATGGAAAAAATAAGAATTTATGGATTTTAGAATCAAATCTAAAACTAATCCACAAATAATCAACGAATTAAATTTTAGAAGTAACGAAATGTTCTAATGAATTCAAGTTCTAGTCTCGACGAAAAATCAAAAATGGAAGGCGATGACGTGTACTGTAATCAGTATAGAGCTTATGTTCAGTCCTTTGTGAACTACAGAAAACAATATTCCGGCGTTTGAATTCCGAATAAAATTTAAATAAATGTCTTTGTCCAAGAATTCTGTATGAGCACTCAAATATTTCCAGGAAAAAGAGTTAATTTTCTAGAATCCAAATAATTCGAATAAAAATGTATAATGTAAATCCCAAACTGGTCACAAACACACACTTTCCAGTGTAAGGAAAAAGCACCGACTAAGACATATCTCTATAAACAAAGGTTATACAGTAATCTGAAACGCAAAACAGATTCCCAGTTGAGGGTCAACTCTCCAGAATTTTCGAGAAGTATTTACATCTAAAAGCACGTAGTCCCAGTATAACCTTGACAAAAACGATTCATTTTACTCTAAGAATAAGATAAAAATAAAAAGTTATTTACTTGTCTCAGTGATTTCTCAATTAAGGCCGGGAACTAGGTCAGCATAACATACAAATTCGGTGTTTACGACTAACTCTATGGTCAAACTAGTTTCTGGAAAATATCAAATTCCTAGTAAACAAAATTACATTATTTTGACATAAAATGAAATTAAAAGTATTTTTGTTTTTAAAACTTACAAACAATTAAATTAAATAAAATATAAATTAAATCAATATACGTAACAGAGGTTAGTGTTAGGACTGGTCGACCTTGTGTCAGGATAATGTGACTGGGTGGGACATCGTGCAACATGTCACACACCCAAGATCAGCCAGCATTGACAATCTAGTGCATACCTCTGTGCCACTGTTCCCTCGTCAAACTATTCTTCATTATCTATAATAATGTAAGGACAAAAAGACAGTTGATTCTTGTCGATTTCAGTAGTTTTCTTAGTAGTAACAGCAATAGAGAAGAAAAATGTTTATTATCATGAAGACAAACATAGAGGAAGATTGATTGAATGAATGGTACACTCACAATCTCCTTCTCCCGAAGTTGGTAGAGTGTTGGTCTATGCCTGATATCCTCGTCAAAAATACCAGCTAGGTCTCTGTAATTATTGGCACGTAACAAGGCTTCTACCGTATCACTGAACGTTCTATCTGACTCAGTGATGCTACTCTTCACTTGTCAAGGAGAATACCGAAATCTTGTGACCCCAAGACGGTGGATACGTTGCATCAAGGGATGATTTCCGGCTACCCAGATTGAAATAGTTCCCGTAAGATCCTGTAAAGATTTTTGTTGGTGCGCAACAGTCCTGAAAAATGAAATAAGGCTGCACCAGTATTGGTTGATCAGGGTAGGATTCGTTCAGGAAGGGTACCCTTTTACTTCGATATTCAATCGGTCGATTATCCTGCTCTACTTCTAATCCCTCGATCATGCAACTATTCTGACTCAATATTTTAGAAACTTCTCTTTCTCCAGTATTATCTATATTTGCTCTGTAACCAAACTTCCTTCTCTGATCATTTAAGTTTCTTTTTGAATACAACCAATAAAGAAACAATTCTACTAACACATTTTTTATGCCAGGCTTTATTCCTGCTTTATTCTTTTCCAGGTTGTTATCCGTGTTAATCACGGCCATCTGAGTAGATGGTAATTCCCTTGGTAATATTTCAACCCAACCCTTCTATCAATTACATGATTTTCAATGGCTGAGATAAATACCTGGAATCTACCTTAGAGACTTTTGAATGAATAATGATTACTGGGGGTCCCCTTTGATTTTGCAATTCTTTTTTGCAAATCACGGCTGGTCGCTCCATTAGTTTATTGTATATTCGCATCCATAGTTCTGATATTATTGCAGCTGAATTATCGAAAGTACAGCTAATTTCATATGTTTTTCTACTATTTTTATCGTTGACATACATATGCAAACCATAGGCGACACTCGCACCAGTTTTATGTTTCTTACGCCATTGTTAAAGAAGTGTGCTCAATGTCCCTTGATCAACATAATAATAGATTTACTTATTGATTTGAAAACGTTTTCAATATTTATGGGAGTAAATTGACGTCAATTGCCTACGCTATTTGCTTTTTGTTTTTTTTTATGAATCTGCGACCACGAATATAAAACAGAAAAGTCTTTAATCTGGTAAACAAGAACTAAAATATGCCAACGATAATAAACTCACTGTTATGCAGGAGAGTGAAGAGTCATATAATGTTCTTCTCGTATATTTTGCTAGTATTTATGCTTTCCTTGTGGACTTCAGTCATTGGATGCACATATAAAATCAGTGTTCACGGTCGTTTGGAGTGTGGCTGACATCGTTTACAGTAATCCTTAGCAAGAACTGGTAAAACTGGCAAATTTGTTATATTAATCTGACAGGTGTGCATCCGAAACAATAAATCAACCTTACCTTTGGAATATTAATGGATAGGTTTTCCAGACGTAAATAATTATTTCAAGCGGATGACGTAATCTTTGTTTATTTTGTTTTTAAATGTATAATAAAGTTAATGTTTTCAAGATATGCTTTCTTGATACTTAGCACATGGAACTAAATAAGCCCGCATTATCTGCACACACAAAACTGATTTTGTGGGGTTTTTTTAAACTCAAGGACTGATGTTAAATTTGAACAGTACATATTTGACGACTATTATCTATTAAGAAATCAATCACCAGTGCTGCTAACATTTTAATCAGTGGTAAATTTGTACGTTAATGCATGGCTTAGGCCCTTCAAATGATCTATTATTTGTGTCCAATATATTTGTTTTAATAAGGAATCCGTTATCGACCACGAGGGCAGAATAGGTGTCTGCACAACACCGAAAAGGGATAGTATCTTAATGAATGAAGTGGTATTTCGAGAGCATCACCTGGTGGTCTTAGGTGATCGCCTTTACAATGCATCTCACCTCTGTCCAAGTGAATTCGAGTCTCGGCTTGTCCTACTTCCTACTGTGATAACGTTTCCCAGTAGCTTTCCGTGGGTCAACGTTTCTTTCCGGGGTTTTCCTTGGTTCTTCCTCCAGCAAATATACTGCCGCCATATATAAGCTTATCATGTGCTATTTAATGGAATTAAACACCACAAAATAAACCAAACAAATCTCGAATAATTGATCAGCGTCATCTAGAATCAAAGTTTTCATTTTTTATTCATAGTGGATACTAGATATATGTATTCGTGGTTAATTGAACTGTAAATGAAATGACGTAAACGAACTATTTAACCACAGTGTTTAAAAGGGTGCACTGCGCAACGAACACGAATGACTGATGTCGTGGTCGTCAGATATAACAAGCAATATGGTTAAAGATATTAAAAGCAGCACCTGCATTTTCGTACGCATCATCCTAATTGTCCGGTAGCACCTGCATTTTCGTACACATCATCCTAATTGTCCGGTAGCACCTGAATGTTTGAACGCATCATCCTAATTGTCCGGTAGCACCTGCATTTTCGTATGCATCGTCCTAATTGTCCGGTAGCACCTGCAATTTTTAACGCATCATCCTATTTGTCCGGTAGCACCTGAATGTTCGAACGCATCATCCTAATTGTCCGGTAGCAGCTGCGTTTTCGTATGCATCATCCTAATTTTCCGGTAGCACCTGCATTTTGTATGCATCATCCTAATTGTCCGGTAGAACCTGAATGTTCGAACGCATCATCCTAATTGTCCGGTAGCAGATGCGATTTCGTATGCATCATCCTAATTGTCCGGTAGCACCTGCATTTTCGTATGCATCATCCTAATTGTCCGGTAGCACCTGCATTTTCGTACGCATCATCCTAATTGTCCGATAGAGTATGTAAGAGTCAGTCTTCAGATCGAATGGAGACTTCAGCGTATTTGATATCGTCCTGGATCGAGAATCGACAAATCGTTCCCCTTTTCTCATCTCTGGCAGACAGTTTTCTCAAAATATTTTTCACTATTCTTCGTCGCGAAATCCAACATATCATTGTATGCCACGATCTCAGTCAAGCATTATCAGTAAGGACATGAAAGTTTTAAACAATTAAAGAAATATTGGAAAGATCTCTTTTTTCAGCCACCATGAAATTTTTTCAAGTATTAATTGTTTTCTTTCGAAATTAAAATAAAGAGCTGTGTAATGCATATTTAATTTGCATTGTTTATTAATGTTTTCTCCACCATTGTGTATTTAATTGTATTTTTGATTTTACCTTGTCCAAAAGTAAGTTAACTTTGAACCTGGTACACAAATAATTTACAGCTAATATTTTCTCTGTGAGAGTGGGTTTAATGTTAGTATCATTACCAACAGAAGTAACATATTTATTAGGGTCTCAGTCATGGTTATTGGAATTCTCTCATAAAAATACTCAGCCTACATCATGTTTATCACATTCTGTATTATAATTTTAGTAACACAACCTTTCTAGAATTGAAGTTTCCATTAAATGAAAGTTTTGCTTTAGAAAATTATATTAGTGACCTAGGTCAAGTAGAGGGTTTTATAATCATGTTTATATAGAAATTACTCGTTCATGCTGTAATATCATGAAAAAGAGTTATTTCTGGTGTTCGTCATTTTGATTTGGGCTGGAATTATTTATTCAAAATATTATTCTCTGGAATTACATAGTGCTCAATCATATTCTTGGACAGAAATATTAAGTTGGAATTATAGTGAATTCAGTCAAGGGTATATTGGATTATATTACTGTGATTAATTGGAAGACTGTTAGCACATCATCACAGTTCGGGTCATTAGTAAATTGGTACATTCGAGACTACATGCCACTACAGGAACGACAACAACTTCAGCGCAGGATTTTATTTGAAATACCACTAAAGTTTATACAGAACTATATTTATTAGGGCTTGTGTTAGAAATTGTATGACTATTCTGGATTTAATTCGCGCTACCACAAGTTCATTTTATTTTATTTTTTCACTTTGTATCCTAGGGAAATACATTATTTGTTGAATTTTGCCAAACTTGTTGGTTTTCTCTCTTTTCTATTACTTTGTTTAAGACCACAGAATCATAGTAAAGCTTTTTCATTCCTGTGATGGAAAACATACAAATCCCTCAAATGTGTGTGAAAATGGGCTTTGGGTCTAAATTGCAAAATCCGTGAAAGCCACGGTAGAATCAAGCGCTTAATGAATAATGGAATGGTCGGATTCGTCAAATCAATATCATTGTTGCTTTTCACTAGCAAGATACAAAACAAATTCAGAAAATCCACACTAAAAGTTGTGAGGTTTCTATAAAATCTGTATTGTTTATAATTGTATTTAATGCTGATTTTATAAAAAGAAAGTCATTTTGAATTTTTTTTAAGTTTGAAGATGACATTCACAACTAAATGTTCAGTCACCTGAAACACGTTTCGTGCACCCACAATACTTACAACTGCGGACGAAAACGTGGTGAGAAAATCATGGCAATAATGAGCGGCTCAAAGATCGATGAAGTGCAACAATCTGGAACATTTACATTCTATCTTGTTTACAAAATCCTAAATTTTTCAGAAATCGTTTCCGTCTTCAAGAATTTTATTATAACATACCAAATATTAAAGAGAATTGTTCAACTCATCAGTCACTAGAGTGTGGGGAATCAACCCATGATAAAAGAAACTTTTGAGATGCCTGCATTGGACAAGAGCGGTTATCCGTTTCTGTCTTGCCCTGTGTTTTGCGCATATGTGAAAGGACTGTAACCCTAGTATATTTGTATCTGTCAGTATTTATGCTTATGGGGTAAAAATGCAAGTCGATTCAACGATTTTTTTGTAAACTTTGCAAACACTTATGCACAAAATAGGACCTGCATCACGACGTACGTGGTCGGTGTCACTATTTTACTTAGAGACCCGTGTGTCCGATAGTACATTTTATTACTGTTTCATTGTTTTTCTTCTTCAGGTTGTTTAACATATATACCGGATATAGTACGTGAAATGATATATCTTCTATTTATTTTTATGGGTTTAACACGAATTTTCAGCACATGATAAACTAGACATGACGTTCAGTATATCTGGTGAGGAAGAACATGGGAAATCCAAGAGAAGAACCAACGACCCCGGCCCCCGGGATCTACTCGCAAGTGTTCAGACATACCCAGATAGCCAAGACTCGAACAAACGTGAATAGTGGTGAGTTGTCCGATCTAAAAAGACCATTCGGCCAACCGTGGCCCCGTCTTCTAATCTGAACACAATATTTACATTTCTCAGCTGCAGTAACATTGTTACTTCTTTGCCGATGAATACTAAACAGTAAATTACATTCATAAGCCGTGCAAGAGGACTAATGAACGCTAAACTATACATTACATTCATGAGTAGTACGACAGTACTAATGAATGTTAAACTGTAAATTACACTCATAAGCAGTACGACATGACTGATGAATGCTAAACTGTAAATTACACTCATAAGCAATACGACAGGATTAATGAAAATTAACTGTAAATTACCTTCACGAACTGTACGACATGACAGATGAATGCTAAGCTGTGTATTGCATTCATAGGCAATACGACAAGACTAATGATGCTAAACTGTGAATTACATTCATGAGCAGGACGATATGACTGTTGAATGCTAAGCTGTAAATTAAATTCATAAGCAATACTACATGAGTAATGAATGCTAAACTATAAATTACACTCATAAGCAATACGGCAGGACTAATAAATACTAACTGTAAATTACATTCATGAGCAGTACGACATAACTGATGAATACTAAACTTTAAATTACATTCATAAGCAGTACGACATGATTGATGAATGCTAAACTGTAAATTACATTCATAACCAATACAATATGACTAATGAATTCAAACTGTAAATTACATTCATAAACAGTACGATATGACTAATGAATGCAAACTGTAAATTACATTCATAAACAGTACGATATGACTGATGAATGCTAAATGTAAATTACATCCATAAGCAGTACGTGATGACTGATCAATTATTACTGTAAATTACATTCATAAGCAGTACGATATGACTGATGAATGCTGACTGTAAATTACATTCATAAGCAATACGACAGGACTAATGAATGCTAACTGTAAATTAAATTCATGAACAGTAGCACATGACTAATGAATGCTAACTGTAAATTACATTCATAAGCAGTACGACATGACTGATCAATTATTACTGTAAATTACATTCATAACCAATACAATATGACTAATGAATTCAAACTGTAAATTACATTCATAACCAATACAATATGACTAATGAATTCAAACTGTAAATTACATTCATAAGCAATACGACATGACTGATGAATGCTAAACTGTAAATTACATTCATAAACAGTACGATATGACTGATGAATGCTAAATGTAAATTACATCCATAAGCAGTACGTGATGACTGATCAATTATTACTGTAAATTACATTCATAAGCAGTACGATATGACTGATGAATGCTAACTGTAAATTACATTCATAAGCAATACGACAGGACTAATGAATGCTAACTGTAAATTAAATTCATGAACAGTAGCACATGACTAATGAATGCTAACTGTAAATTACATTCATAAGCAGTACGACATGACTGATCAATTATTACTGTAAATTACATTCATAAGCAATACGACAGGACTAATGAATTCTAAACTGTAAATTACCTTCACGAACTGTGCGACATGACAGATGAATGCTTAACTGTGCATTACATTCATAGGCAATACGACAAGACTAATGATGCTAAATTGTAAATTACATTCATGAGCAGTACGACATGATTGATCAATTATTAATGTAAATTACATTCATTAGCAATACGATATGACTGATCAATTATTACTGTAAATTACATTCATAAACAATACGACAGGACTAATGAATTCTAAACTGTAAATTACATTTCTAAGCAGTACGACAAGACTGATGAATCCTAACTGTAAATTAAATTAATGGGCAGTCCGACATGACTGAGGAATGATAAACTGTAAATTACATTAATGAACATTTCGACAGGACTAATCAATTCTAACTGTAAATTATATTCATGAACAGTACGGCAGGACTAATAAGTGCTAAACTACATTCATGAACAGTAGAACAGGACTTGTACAGTCCTAAATTCTAGTATATAAACACGGGGGCGGGGGGGGGACAAATTAAAGAGTAGGTATCAACAAACGTGCATCTTACATACACATTAGTGAAAACAAATAACGAAAGCCTATCAACAAAACAATCAAGTTTGAAGCTGTCAATAGCGTTTATACAACTCCGACAACCAAAACCTTCGGTGTCTTAACCTCTTGTCATGGTAATGTTTGCCGGAAGTTGTATTTGCTATTTCTTAGACGTTATACTCACTGCAATTGAAGACGTTCGCCCCGTTGGCATGCAGAATACCGTATTCGCAAGCTCCATTCAAATTTGTGGGGTTAGCTGCACTTTCGTCAAGTTTCAACTCACAAAATCTTTCACAGTTGCTGCTGGTAATATCCACCCTCTCTAGCACGCACCCTCAAATGTCCAAATTAAACCAACGTAAACCGATGGTGAGAATTCCAGAAATGTGCCTTTTGAATTTGCTTTTTGTTGAAAATAGAGCAAACGATAGCAACGGATGAAGAGCAGGTAATCGATAACTATGTGTTTCCCAGTAAAAAAAAATAGTTAGTGTAGATAAGGCGCAAAACAGTAGACTTTTCACATTTTACAATAAAGTATTAAATAAAAAACTGTTGTCATAAATAGGTCAATTTATCAACAAAATTATCTTTAGTTATCTTATCACTTGCAAACGTATGAACTGAACCTTCAAAACTGACAATCACCGAGAAACTGCCAGAGCTGGCTACCTATGAAATAAATCATTTTAATTCTAGAAATTTATTCCTGATTGAAGTCACATCTTTCGAGGATTCGCAAGTTTTCGTTATTGCTAATTATAATGAAGCAATGAAAAGAATTAGTATTGACAATAACTTCGTACTTTATCTTCAGATCTCCTGATATGTTAACGCCGGCATAAATGCCTCTTGGCGCCAGAAAGAAAATAGCAAACAACAATTCTCCTTTATGAATTTGGGCCAAACTTATCCGTAAATATATTTTCTATTACGACTCTATGGTTTTAAAATAATTAATGGAAAAGAGTGAGAAGCAACAAGCTTTGTACAAATCAACAAATAATTTATTTCTCTAGAAGATAAAGTGAAAATGTAAACAAAAGAATCACGGTAATCGGATTAAATCCCAAAAAATCACAGAACTAAAGAAACAAATCCTAATGATTAAAGTTTTGAATAAAATTTTGTGGAAATCTAAATTAAATCCAGTGCTCAATGTGTTGACGTGCTTATAGTGGCCCGCGTAGTGGTGATATGTCAGCAGCCTTTTGTTGAATCACACTAATACAATCCAAGAATATATCATTATTTGAAACTTAATTTTAAATGCAGGTGTCTTTTTTCCAAGAATATTATTTTTATGAGCACGTTGTATCACCAGTGAATAAATTATTTAAATATATAAAATTCCAACCCAAATGAACAACTGGACAAAACAATAATACAATTGATTCTGCTAAGTTCTTAAAGCACGAAGGAACAATTTATACAAAGAGATTGTAAAGAAAATGAGTCAGCTAAAGGAATAATTTCGTAATCAACATCATTCTCAAGAGTTCTTATGCCATAGATTTACTAATTGCACAAGCAGGGTATAAATGAGGGACTTCAGTTTCAACAGCATCGGCCTTCAGATCCAAACAAGGCTTGTCAGATATAATTAGATTAACCACAACCTTACCTCCAGCTACGTCATTGACTAGTAATAAACGAATGGGTAAAGAAGTCACTGTTCCGACTCTCACGGATCCTGAGACAAAGTCCGATGACAAATTTACACAATGGAAAGGAATGTTAACAAAGTTGCACTCTACTCCCTGAATAATAACAATTTCACTAGAAGAAGGCTTCTCAGAAAAAGGCAATATAGCTGATAATAAAAGACTCAGAGAAGTTCTTTGTGTCCCTTAATACTTTATTAGGGAAAGGCCTGGCAGAATAACCAACAAATGATATTTTAAAAAAATTTGGTCATGAACGGTTCATAGTTCTCTATAATAAGAACGTAATGGGATGCTGCACGAGCAGTACGATCTAATGTTTCGACTTTTTGCTAATCAAGGTAGGTCTTGATGTTGTATCAATGCGATTCTTGAACACTTCAACCAAAATGAGCTCTGAGATTATCGCAATCTTGGTCATCCTTCTTGTCAAAGCAACACCTATTAAATAGTCGTTCTTTTTTTCTTGCAAATTTTACATGGGTGTGTACAGTTTATTTTCTACACTTCCTGAACCTGTGTAGATATGCTTCTGCAACCAGATCATAACCCTTCAAGATACATTTTTTAACTACATCATAGTTAGCACTTTGTTGTAACGAAAGTGATGTGTAGACTACACGAGCTTTGCAAAAGTACACTTTTCAATAATAAACCCCAGTGCTCTATTGGCCATTTCAAATTTTCAGCACTTTTCTCAAAATGAACAATATATTGATTTACTATTGTTTTTAAAGAGGGTCCTAACCTAATATGTCTGGAGCTATCAAAATCTGAATTTGTGTGTAAAGGGTGGGTGTACTTTCAGCTTGCCACTACCTGTTTTAAATTACATATCCATTTCTTCTTTCTAAATTTGCATTTCTCTTTTTTACGAATAAAGGGCTTAAACTACCTTACAAACTAAAAACCAACACGTTTCGCACAATTCAAAATATTCGTTCAGTTTCCTAAACTACAAAGTGAAAGAATTAAAAATAGCTTACAGTATGCTATGAATACCTATTTCCTAAATAGTTATATCAATTCCAACAAATCCGATGAAATTCGAATAAATTCCAAAGGTATTCAGAATGTACTGACGTTTTAAAAGTACAGAAAAAGTCACTGTTTTAAATCCAAATACACTGGTAAGTCTAGATATCATAATAGTCCTTAAATGAATTCAAGGTAAATCCAAAATAATCCAAACAGTGTTTGAATACTACTATGTCAATATCCAATGTCCTTTGAATAAATTAACAATAATCCAGTATAGATTTCATGTAGGCATCCAAATGTCCGTTAAAATTAATGTTCTAAACACATTTATTCATACGAACAATTGTAAATGAACAAATCTCCTCAGCTCCTTACAAATCCAATCAAACTTTAGGAATGTGATTTTCGCACCTATTGTCATTTATATTGTTACGACCCTATGGTCTTATGATAGCAGAAAAGAGAGAAAACCATGTTTTGTTAATTTCAAAAAATAAAAGTATAATTCCCAGAAATACAAAGTGAAAATTTTAAAAATTACTTTCAGTATTGCGAAATAAATCACAAATAGACCTAAGATTATACCACAAATGCAAATATATGAAGTTCCAATTGAATTCCAGTGGTGTTCCAAATAGATTTCAATACTGAATGTCTGTGTGCCTATAGTCTCGAATGTGTTAATGTACCAATGGCCTGAAATGAGGCGATTTGTTAACTGTCACATTAATATAATATAAATTGTCCTTGACTGAATTCACTATAATTCCAAATTAATGTTTTAGTCCAAGAATAGTATTGAGCACTTTGCAATAAAAATGAATAAATCAACCCAAATGAAAAACTGAGCAAAACAATAAGACTGATTCTGCTTTAGATGCTAAGGCAAGTATAAGTACTTTTTCGAGTAAAACAATTGAAATAAAATATAAGAAACAATAATAAATCCAGGATGTAGGTCAGTCTCCTCTCTAAAATATTTAAGATAAGAATTCCCAAGTGAAAAGCTAATATTCTACATTCAGATAGAATTAAACATGTTTCCTTCCATTGATAATGATCTGTATATTAAATCTATAATCATAGAGAAACATTAGCTCTGTATGACTGTTTACAAAATAAATTTCACTAGTCAGGTACACTACCTGCGTGACTTTAGACAAAGGTTATATACAAAATACAGATATAAATAATATCCAATCATTAAGAAATGCCAACAAACAATATAAATTTAATGTACATAATAATATATAGAAAGATAAATGGAAGCATGCAATGAATTATGATGTATTTCAAAATGTCAATAAATCAGTTGTTTCAAACCAGATAATCATTAAGTCAGTTAAGAACGTTTTTCAGAAACACGCGTGACCTACATTCGCGTTACTCAAGGCCTATTTGGACCAAGGAAATTTTTTTCCTATTGTTCAGTACCTTCATCTTAGAATTATGAATGAAATAATGCACATTATACTTGACTCGTTTTAAGAGTGCAAAACCCATTCATAGGATCTTGGAAATAAAATTGTCACTAACTAAATGACTCTTACAAAAACTGATGTTAAAAACTATTACGCATAATATAGATATACATAACACTTTCTGCTTTTCTATTTGTCTTTGCCCTGTATTTCCATCTATTCTTTTCTGCATTTGCATTTACCTCTCTCTCCTTTTCTTCTTTCTGCAATTGCTTTTCTCGTTCCCCTTTCTGATTTTGGATTTCCATCTTTTCTTGTTTAAGCTGAAAGTTTCTGAACTATATTTTCATATGTGCTTTTTTAAGTTTCGGTTCTAGTACCTTCATTGCACATCCAGATAGAGACGTACGAATCAAACGATAAGCAATTTCATCCAAAAATAACCTACATCTATAAATATCAGACAGAATTATTGTATTTCTTGCTTCTTCAAACAAGTCTTTTCTTCAGAAAGATCACATTGTCTGGCAAGCTGAATAATTTGTCTTTTTGCAAAGACTCTAGAGCTTCCTGTGTCGGATTTAAAATATAACGTTATCCACTTTAAATGACATTCATAAAGCTTGTTGGTTTTTAAAAAAAAGGTCTCACATTTCTAAAATTAAAAATACCAGGGTTTAAAACGATTCCGAAACAAAGCGAATTTAAGTTTAAATTTAAATTTAAATCTCAAAAACAAATTGAAATTTTCTGAAATCTTTGAAATAAAGTCGTATCCCTGACTAGCGCCAATTTTCTGTTATAAATATATGGTCCTAAAATAAGTAATAAAAAAAGCGGAAAACGAATTTAAAATTTAAAAAGAACTTACAGTATTGTGAATTGAATCTCAAACAGTCCGAAAAGTAAAAAAAAAATAAATAATGTATTCCGAATGGATTCCAGTGCTCTTTCGAATGTATTCCAATCTGGAATGTGATGATGTATCAGTAGTCTATAATCCAAAACGTAACTAAATAAATTCACAATAATCCCAAATTAGTGATGTTGTCCTAAAGTATTAATACGTACTTTAGAATTCATATGAATAATTTAAATAAATAAATCCTCTCAAATATTAACTGAAACACAATTTAAAAATTATCCCGCTTCAGCTGTTAATTTAAAAATAAACCATTCTGATTTAAACAACCCTAATATAAACAAGTAAGACACAATAAGAGGACCAGAATGAAGCTCAAACGTTAATTTCCTGAACAATCTAAATTGTAAACATGATCAGGTTTTTCACTTATATTTTAATAAACAACATAGCAAATATCAGGTAAGGAATCCAACGTCCTGAATTCAAATCCAAGTTAAAATGTTTACATACAAATAATAATTATCATAATTTATAATCTACAGTCATAGACAAATTTTAGCCATGTAATGAGTTGTTTACAGACCAATTCATACCTTCAGTTACGGACAAAGATAAATCACACATTTAAAAAATAAATATGCATAAAAATACATATCAATCATATCCTAATCCTAAAAATCATATCAACACATTACTATTGTTTTATTTAATTGTCTTTATTTTGATCAGTCAGATTTGTAGATGTTCGAAAGATCTGTCACTTCCTTTTCTTCGATGAACATAATCTAGGAGAGCTAATAAAAAATGTTTAGGTTTGACATTATCAGTAGTTTAAATCTTGAATAAAATGCCCAGCAAGGAACACTTACTAACACACCCTGAATCAAGCCAAACATAGACCCTAATTATGTGACCAGCGTCTGTACCTCTGTCTCGCCGTCTTTGTCTTTAATGTACTCTTCCTCAAAAAGGTTTTCCTGTGACGTTAGCTGTGCTCTTTGGCTCGAGGAACTGAACGTAGGACCAAAGTCTTAAAAAGTTAAATGACATCAACTGAGTAATGATACATTCTTCATACCAACAGTGAACATTTACACTCGTTATATAATGATTATTCAGTTTTCTTTATGAAGTAAACATGCTATCTCTGTTGAACAGCACCGGACTGTAAGAGAACTTTATACAACAGCGCCACAATTAAATATCAAGATTTTTTTGGGAACCAAACTGGTCGTAATTGCACACGTGTGTGTGTGTGTCTGTGTCTGTGTGTGTGTGTGTGTGTGTGAGAGAGAGAGAGAGAGAGAGAGAGAGAGAGAGAGAAATTGATTTGGATTTTTAACGTAGCTTTAACAATTGTCGAGTCAATCGCAACGATATCCGTAAAGTGGCAGTTTTTATGGTGATTTCTACCACTGCGACATCATGCCGCAGACATGTAGCATTATGCTCTACCCAGTTCCATTATCCTGACACCAAACCGACCAGTCCTAACACTAACCTCGTGTTGCTGAGCGAGGCAGCAGCTAGTACCATTTTTAGAAGCCTTCGTTATGACTCGGCCGAGGAGCGAAACCGCAACCTCCCGCACCCGAGGCAGACGGACGTTCTGACCACTTAGGATACCGAAGCGGTCTGAAATTACACGCATAGCCAAGAATGCACAAAACCTCCGAGGAATCGTAGTCACTATCGCCGCGGAAACTGTTGCGTATGTTCACCAACAAATCGTTCCAGAATTTTATAAAAGTGATCTAGTGATCTTCAAAATCACCGTGCGTTTATTGCATAGGGATATAAATTAAACAAAGACGCTGTAAAACATGGATCAAATATGCGTCCTGGAGTTATATATAACTTTTCAGCACGTGACTAAAACAGAGGTACCATCAGGATTAAATGTTGACATTGTTCTCAGTGCCTGGCCATGTAACCAACGATGGCTTTACACCATCCATGGCATCACAGTCATGGTTTCATTGTGTAATCTTGAACCATACAGACATGGAGGCAACTAATAATGACAATCGAAAGGTTGACAAATACCCCAGACAAAGATACATTAAGGATGCTTTCCAGATGTTTGGAAGTTCACCTTCATATTTCGCAGTATCGACCTTTTCGGTGATCGAGTTACATACCAACACTAGAATATATTCCACCAGTCAGTAATCAGTGTGAAATATGATGACAATCGGTGTTTTGAATGCGAGCTCTTGTCCGCTCTGCATCCTGCGAGCAATAATAAAGACCAATATAGAAAATACAAACTATACCTGGTCAAACGTATGTTTTGTAACATTGAATTCCCCGTACAAGTTACTGACCTCCGTAAGATTGAACGACTTAACCCTGACATCGCTGTATAAATGTTTTTATTTTGGAACAAATAACGATGTAAAGCGCGCGGCACAATATTGATTTGTTACTGTTGCATGATCTAGAGGAGTTGTATCATTATGTGTGGATAAAGATTATTCGTGTGGTATACCGATGCAGCAAACACAAGGGTAACAGGTTTCCATGCAGACGTTGCATGCATGTAATGAGCACGCGGACAATGAATTTTACTGTTACGGAATCGCTGAAAACCAAAAGCGGACAATAATGCCAGATCACGACACATTCTGGAATTCACCGCAGTGCAACTAGAAGTGAATGTAACGTCTATCATCGCTTTAAATGTTTGAATATTCACGTGTGAAGCTCTGCTTCGCCTGTCGAAGCTCGATCGAGTCGGACACACGTATGTGAAAAAGTCCCATGCAGGGTTTATTTCTTTGTCGTCAGATGTGATGGAACAACCGAGCAGCCAATGTCGCGTCTTGGTCTCGACTCGATTAAGGTGCTTATTGAAACACTTGAGTTTAGGACTGATGCCAAAGTTCACGTCACTGCAACACCACTGTTTCGTACAGGAGGAGCCTCACACAGGCCATTTAATCTACATTTATTCATTTACCCAACTGGAAAATCAATTTTGTGCTCCATAATCTGTATGGATTTGAATGTGTCCTCATTTTGCAAGGAGTCGCAACAGCATCGAATGCACCAATAAGCGCAGTCCCCAACAATATGGAACAAATACATGAGGTTTCGGCTGACAATTACAGTTCATTGACTCTCTGCAATTTATAAATTTAAGCCTAGACAACCTTGTGAGCAATCTTGCAGCAAATGGTGGCGATCTTTTTTTTATAATCACTAATCATTACAGTGAGTGTAAACCTGAAGCGTTTAATTTACTCGCTTGTAAATGAATTTACTCTGACGAGTATATTAGCAACAGGGACAGGTTTATTGAAACTCAGTTGCCACTCATTGAGGCCTTTTATTCGCCTCTGTCTCAAGAAGGCATTTCAAGCAACGACTACGCACATGCAAATAATGCCCAGTCTGTGTTTGATTGTCAAAATCTCAGCAACCATCACAGCCAATATTTGCTCAAGGACGTGTTTCTGCTCGCCGACGTCTCTGACACGTTTTGTATACTTCAATGCATTAGGACAAGCTCGATCCCACGAACTTCATTTCATCACCGGGAATAATCTGTGACATATTTTTAAATAAAAACCTCGTCGAACTGGAACTGTTCGCTGATAGTGACCAACATCTATTTGTGAGAGGTGAAATCCGCGGTGGGATTTCTATATTGAATCAACAATACGCTATAGCACGAAAAACAACTGCTTGTGGATGAATACGTCCCCGTGGTTCCATCATTAGCTTACTCTAACAATTTATACGATCGGTTAATAATGCAGCCAATGCTCGTTGGTGAGTGTCAGTGGAATAGTCTTGCAGATGTAAACATTAACAAACACGTATACGAGTACGACAGCAAACGTGACCATGTATACCTCTTTGAAGTTGATCTAGAGTATCCTGACAAGGTTCGCAACACACGTTGGAGGACGTATAGAGTCTCAAAACCAAATGAATGGTCTTGGACTACCCGAAACGACTCACATAATACCCTCAAGCTGATGTCTTTGACTACCCGTTGCGTCTAACAAAAAGTCTCGCCATTAACCAGATATGGTTTTCTCGCTATGGCAAGTCTGTCAAGCATATCCAAGATTTTTCTGCAGAATTTACTCAGACGCATTATCACATGTACGTGGGTAACGCGAGCTTGCTGATTTAACTTTGTCACTTAGAAAGAACGCTTAATAGTATACGAAATGCCTATTATTAACATTTACGAATGTTACTCATCCCGACGTAGAGCTGATGTGAATCTGAGGACGCTTGCCACCAGCACAAATTTGACTGCGTTTACCAGCTTGATTGTTGATCCTGTCGAGCAAGGCAAGTTTGTGATCTCCTAACATCAACATGGAAAACTTAAAACGTCTAACGTGGACATGCTATGTTGTTTTCAAGTAAGCTGCATTGCGCCGTCACTAAGAACCCGACAAAAATCAGAAACTCTGGAATGCCGACTGCGTTTATCAACAAGTACATTAATGTAGCTGAGAGTGTGGTGAAATAATACATAGATGCAAAGTTTGCATTTGTTGCCCTCAGTACCACGTGTTGTACATCATGGACACAGATCAATGAAATATTAGCCACCGTGGGAATACTTCACTGCTTCACTCAAAGGGAGTGGACAAAGAGGATGGTTGACTTAAATTAGTGATATTGTACATATTTTTGATAGACCTAATGCTCACATCTTAAAGGTGTGCAAGTCGAGGGGGGGGGGGGCACAGTAAACCCACTGATGAAAAATATTCCGCTTTTAGATAGTTTATATGATTGTGTGGCAATTTTAACAGTAAAATAAAGAATAACTGATGCGAAGTGCACGTGCATGTTGCACCTGAAGACAGTAAGTATACCAGATGATCACATTATTATTAGAAGAACTAGGACAGACCCTCAAAGTTACCGACCTGAGAAAATAACTGAAACAGAATAATAACGGCAAGATGAAATCACAAAAAAAGAACACCGCTATTAGTAAAATAGAAACGCACGTATGACGTTTTTGATGTTATCTGCGGAATTACTGCCGCGACTACTTTTAGCATTTAAGTCAATCCTGACCAGAGCAAGCTATCATAGTTACACGAATCAGTTATCAATCGGTGGCATGTGCGGTGCTTAAAAAATAATATCTCTACAGTTGCATTCACAGAACTTGCGGAGGTACAAAGCAGTCTCAATACAAATAGTAAACTCTACCATATCGAAGATAAAACAATTACCATGGCGGTGTTCGAGACTATATTGGCGGAAATAGATGATCACCGTTGACTTCGAGCACAGATACGGAACCAATATATACGCGACCCAAAACGGGCAGTTTATTTAAAGGCAATGACGTTGCCAGTTTATATTGATGTGCCCAGTAGTGTTTTGGCCTAAATGTGGCATCTAGTGTAGCAACTTCACTGTGGACGCCACGAGGGGAGGCTGACATAAATCATGCACTCGCATGTAATTCGAGGGTAAATCGGAGGGTACAGAAGGCTTTGGCCTATATCAATAACATAAATAAAAAGCCCCATAATGATACTGCGTAAACACCAATTAAAATTAAATACCGCATTAATTCGTTTCCATTTTCGTCCATCAAAATCAGGGTTCAAAAATTGCTTTTCTTCAGAAGCCAAGAAGCTAATTGTTTGCATTTGAGCTATTTCCCTTTTCAGCCATTTAAAAAATAAAAGAACATTTGTTTGTACTGTTCACTGTGAAACATTAAAAGTAATATTGATTACATATGTCTTGGGATACACCCACACCAACACACACATAGCTCATTATCTTATTCGTAAACAACAGCACCCTACCCCTAGCGCAAAAAACAACAACAATTCAAGAATGTTTTAAAAAGTTAAAAAGAATAATAGGCAACATTACATCCGGCAACGCTTTGTTTCCTTTCCGAAACAGGCTTCTACATTACCATACCAACATTTGTTTTGAATAAATCCAAATCCATCATACTCCCCACTACATTATTTGTTAATGCTAAGCATCACCAGACCGTTTCTTTTAAACCATAAGCAACGCCAACCACTATATTTTTTCTTTCCGTAAAAAATTATAGGCCATCAGTACAACATTTAATTATTTTACAATCTGTTCTAGAATTTATTGTTGTCAAAAATCAAAAATATATATGTATTAATTAGGGGACATTAGGTCCATCGATCGAGTACAATATCATACATGCATCCTGGTACTTACATTAAAAAATATAGCACGTCATCACAACTATTTTTTTTAATTGTTCCTTTATCTTTGTTCAGATACTATGGATGATGAATGTTGACTGCTTGCACGTGGGATAGCCAAAGGGTATTTAAGAAAGATACGTCGATATGATGCACATGGTTATGCATACAGCAAGTTTCTCCAAACAAAAGAAACTACTTCAGAAAAAAAACCTGAATACAGCTTTTCAACCACGATACTTACGCATTTGAATGAAAAACAAAAGACAGATTAAAAATAGCTCCATTAGTTCAATCATGAATAGATATAAAAACTAAGACCTTCTAAACATATTTGAAGTTTTAGATAAACAAAATAAAACAACTTTTCAAAGTGACAACAAGAAATAATTTGAAGGAAGAATTAAAGTAATTACCTAATTTATATACTATTCCACAGCTAGCTAAGCATTATTTATATGTATAATATATAGACATACAGACAGACAGACAGACACACACACACACACACACACACACACACACACACACACACACATATATATATATATATATATATATATATATATATATATATATATATATATATATATATATATATATATATATATATATATATATATGTATGTGTGTCTGTCTGTCTGTGTGTCTATGTGTGTGTCTGTGTGATAAAAGACTAAGTTCAAAATTACGATGAAGTAGCGTGTGTTGGCCTTGGGCTTCCACGATCAATCAAGTTGACGAACAATATTATAATAAATGTCTTACAAGAATATACTTGATGTCTACACACATCGGTCATTATTTATTACGCGCTCTTTCATTCCTTTTAACTCATGACAATTGTCGTCATCAAAACCTATAATGGATGCATCAAGTGAAACTTGTTATATAAGTCTTGAAAAATAAATCCTGAATAGACTTCGGATACCTCTTGCCCCTTTGTGTACTTTGTCTGAGCCATGCGGTATATAGGTGTCTTGTCAATAAGTTTCATGTACACGATAGTGTCTTTATCTCAGGATATCAGTACACGTTTAAGTTTGCAAACCCCTCTCCACTCTCCACCTATGTTACCCTCATAGTATGTTGTAGTGCGTGTATTAAAATAAATCCCAAAAATTTGAAACAATTTCATTTGTTTTTGGAATAATGGTTCTTTCTTCTAACCTAACCCCAGCTCCACTCAACCCCACCCCTACCCCGTTTTATTTTTCTTCAAGAAAAGCTCATTCGTGCTCGTTCGGCTGGTTTTCTTGCCTTGGTTCTTTATCTAGTAACACTTGCATGGGATAATTGTTAAGTCCAGTGTGAACTACATTTTGGGGCTATAGAGTTAACTGATGCTATTATCATATTTTGTATGTTTATACAGGCTTATAGATCCAAATTTTGCTTAGAGTTGCATTATAGTTTTGTTTCCGAAACTTAACACGAGAAATAAAAATAGCTAGCTAGAGTTACCTGGGATTGACATATAGCAGTGACATATGACATTAATACTGTCCCCTAATGGGCACGACCTACTATCTCTTTCCTCTTCATTCCCATGCCTCTGATCCCTATCTAAATATAGTATTATACAGAAAAAGAAGGAAAAGAAAAAGTATAATAAATACCAAGAAAGGAACAAAAATAAAGTTGTATCATGTTGTTTGAATGCGTATTATGCGCGTAATAATACTGCACTCTCTCTCTCTCTCTCTCTCTCTCTCTCTCTCTCTCTCTCTCTCTCTCTCTCATGTTACGTTACACACATTAGCGACCTGTATTTATTTAATCAGGTTCAGTGGAGTGTACCACCAAGTTTCAATCTCGACTGGTGTTTTATCTAAAAATTGTTTGTAGTTTAGTTCTACATATATTATTCCTAACGCTTTCACGTTGTTCTTTACTGGGATAAGGGGGTGGGGGGGACTATAGTGATTTCCCCTCCAGTTGGCTCTTAAAAGTATCTCGGTTTTGGCATAGCTGATAGCAGACCTTGAGGCTTTACCAATGCCAGGAAATTCCCTCAATAAGTGTTGGTAAGTAAGAACGGCAGTCTCTGAAGACGTTTGTACAGTCGTCTGCATGTAAAAGTGGTTTAAGCTGAGGAATCATATTTGGCATTTTTATCCCGTGTTTCTGTTGTTGCATAACACTTCGACTGAAATGACATAGAGTAGCATGGACAGGGGGATGTCCTTTTGTACTGATCTATCCTGAAGCACTTCGTTTGCGCCCCATTAACGATTATTTTGGATGTTATATATTTATATATTGCTTTAATCCATGAAAGAAAAAATTCACCAAAACCGTATTATTTAAAAAAAATTCTATGAAATTATTCGATCAAAAATGTTACCTGATCAAACAGTAGCAGGGTCCCGTCCTCTCCCCTCCCCCCCCCCCCACACACACTATTGATTAAATAAAGTATGTTACTGATAATTAAAATATTATAATATATATTTTTGCCCCCCCCCCACACACACAACTTTTACTGATATTTTACTAACGATGTCATGCGTTAATTAAGTCTGTTTCTTTTAACTTTAATTAGGATTTTAAAATCTGTATTTAAAAGGAAAATGGTAATATATTAAAAATATGCCAGCTATTAATAAATGTATAAATCTTCTTGACATAGCCTGTGTAACTTTAACTTCCTCCCACGTAAATATTCGGTCGCCATTCTTATAAAGGCGGCTACTCCAGATTCAATAGCTATCTATGAATGATTATTTAAGACTAAAGTGTCTAATCTATCTTCCTGCCTTTGTATGGTTAGCTTACTCATGTTATGTATTTCTTGTCATAAGATTGCCTAGTTATCTTTACATAGTTTAACTAAATCATCTATTCTCCCTTGAATACCATTTGTATTTAACGTGGCGATTGTGAGGTTTATTCCCTCTATCTTGGCCTTGAAATGGTATTAGGGATAGCTCTAAGTTCTTGCTGTTATATTGTAAGTTTTGGTTATTTATTTTTGTTGCTGTTGTTATTGCTTTTATTATGATTTTTATTTTAGTTTTTGTTTTTAAGCTGAGTGTTGTCTGGCTTTTTTAATTTGTTTCTCTACTCTTCCAGGGAGATACTGACCGTAGTTTTCATCGCCCTTGTCAAGGAATATGTCCTTGTTCTGTCAGGTGCTCTGTGTTTACGTATGTATTCTAATAAAATAAGTTCAGAGAATTCCTTCTCTTTCTTTTCTTGTCTTGGTTATGTTGCTGATGTTTGAGGCTGGTTTAAATGAGAGGTTTCCTCTCTAAGGCTCTCTTCATCCATATCCATTTCCATGATTTAATTCACCCCCATTCGTGTCTTTTTCTTCCACTGGCTCTAAGATGTTTTGTAGTTCTTTACTAATCGCTTCATCCATTTTATTTATTTTAGAAGTATAAGTGTTTGTTGGTAGTGGTCTCGAGCAATCCCGTGGAGCTTGTCTGTTTGCCCACATCTCGTGCATATACTATGATATATGCAGCCGCGATACCACAACCTGACAATAAACCCATAATATACACATATGCGGACACCTTTTTGCATTTTCTTCGTCCATCCCCATTATCTTTACATCCGTGGTAATTTTGGGAAATCCCCAAAAAGTTGCCGTTTCTTCCCGTGTTATCTTGATCCTGCGTTTCGTTTTTAGCTTCAGCTGAAGCTCTTTCTTAGGTACCTCTAGGGGCATCTTGAGAAGTTTCGCTTCTATGGCCCTTGGGGGGGGGGTGCTGCTACACCAATTTTTTCCCCTCATATTTCAATATGTGTCCCATTTTTTAAGAGGGAAATAAATCTCCTTACTTATACAAAAAATATCTCTCCCATCCTGCATTTCGGAGTCACTGAATATCACTAATTTCGGCTCCTTTGGACATAATTGACTTGAGTACTTCAGCCGGTCTGGTACGTTCATGTTGAAAGATTCTTGAACAATCAAGTACCTGACAACCCCTTTTTCTGTATGCCAGAATCATTCTACCCCATTCGGTCGCCTCTACATTTGTATTAAAATTTATTTGTAGAGTACGCCTCTTCTCATTTTCTTCCATTTTACGTCAGTCAAAAGGAAAAACTAGTGTTTTATGAGATATGTAACTGTCAAAAGTTTAGGATTATGTTAAGCTTACTGACTATGAGTTAAGATGCAGTTTAACTATATGCAGGTAGGTTATGCATCAAACTGGATGCCAAAAAATATGCTAAATTAGTTAAATAACTACAGAAAAAAATGTAGTTACATGAAAGTTATGTGTAAAATGTGTAATTCTTGGATTACATCAAACTAGATGCAAACTACAATTTTAAAAAATGTGCAAAAAGCGAAAGAAATAATTTCAAATAAAAAAAATGCAAATAAAAACAATGGAATATTTAATTAATATACCTATCGCATAGGAAAACTTTGCTGAAAAGTCCAAAACTATTTAAAATTACACATAATGATGGAGACAAAAGAGTAAGCAATACTTACCCACAACGCTTTCTCTATCTCCGACGAGCTGTGTACTTCCGAGTACAATAATGAGTACTTACGCGAACGCGTCTCTAAAGGTCCTTAAGGTTGTAAGCTTCTGTAAAATCACGGCTTATTGCGAAGCTTGAAATGAAGAAATATTAACATTATGACATCGTTGATATCAGGACACCTTTAGGTGTAATCTAACGATATGACCTTTGAAAGAGATTGTACCTAAAATAACATGATCGTGACTTCTGTCTCGTATTACATAACAAAAAGAAAAATTCATATACAACTTGAATAATAACGGTAACAGCCTTGCGAATAAAAAAAATAAAATCAATAAAAAGTATACAAACCTTTGGAATTATTAAACATTGTATGACCTGCCGTAAACCGACGCGTATGTTTTTAGTTGCGGAAAAGCTGTTTTGTTTCAACAATTCTGACACACACAGACATAGCTACAAACCAACATACCCTTTTTCTTTGTGTATTTGATAAGTGGGGAGTATAATCGTAAACCTGTACAAATTTTATTACATTTTATATATTCATTTAACTCTCATTTTAAAAACAATTAGTGAAAGGGCAATATTGCCAATACGTTCCTGTGTAATGACCCTTACATGGGGACGGATCGGCAGCTAAGAGCAGGGTAAGAAAATGCATACCAACCTACATATTATTTAGTGATTTGTATGTTTGGACTTTTTCCTATGTAAAGTATATATTTTGCTAAATGTTAAATAATCCAAAATTTCACACACCATCATTCGTAATTTCAGACTCCAAAGTGGGTGTCTGACTCCAATAAACCATTGGGACAAGAGTAGACTTTTGCGCAGCGGCTTTGAAAGGAACCTGTTTCAATAATGATCAGAGAGGTCAGAGAGGTAACATCGTGAAAAAGAAGGAAAATTGTAAAACAAAAAAATGCAACAAGAAAATGAGCATGGTGAAATAGAGGGAATATGGCGAAAGAGAGGGAGCATGTTGAAAGAGAGGGTTCATGGTGAAGGATCAGTTTTACATAAATACGTATGCGCACTTAAATTGACGGAAGTATATCACTGGCTCCTTTCTTAGACCCATATCACCATGAAATATACACCGACTCCCACCCGATCACCATCCCCGGGGTGAATAAACATGGAATAACTATGTGCAAAGTATGTCATTTGAATGGACAAGGCCTAACTCAGTGGGCATTTGTCCTTACTTCAAACTAACTTATAGAAGACATAAATCTTTGAGATAGTTTGCATTAATTACGCACAAATTTTCGAAATAGGCATTAGGAGTAAAATTGTATCTACAATTTGAACTAAGAGTAAAGCATAGAGTAAGACATTCGGGACAAATATTATTCGTTTGATACAGCGAAATGTGAAGAAGTTTGATGCACGTATATTTTACTGAGACGGGGATTTAAAATGGCATTCTAAATGATGATTCTTTCTAGCCACTCTGAACCAGCAGCAGAGGAGGTGAACAGACTTTTTGCTGAAAAGTCATTTTTGAAAAATAAAGCTTCTTACGAAAACTACTAAAGCCTCTAACTTACCGAGAGTTTTTCTAATTGGGTTAGTTTTTTGTTACTTTATCTCTGTCGTTCGTGTGGTTTTTTTTTTTAAATTTGTATGTGCGTTCTTGTACCTGCCAGACGTTTCATTGAGGTCGCATCTCCTCTACTGCTATAAATGTGTGAGTAATTAAATCATTATTATATCAGTCTCTCAGCAAAATATTTTATCAAGACCTATACGATATCGCGATCGAGGATCGTGTAAATTTATTGTTATAAATCCGTGTGAAGTAGATTGTGCTTTTGAAAAGAAGTTTTTAAACCTAATCATGTCCATGTCCCCACTATGCCAAGTCTGATGAAGAGTTCTCAGAGTATGTGTATCGACTCCATTAAACACAACTAAAATATTGCAGTTATCTCTGATCACTTTAGGTATTTCTGTATATCGCTGAGTAACATAAATCACGTCTGTTCTTTTGTGTCTGCCTCAAGAAAATATTATAACTGGGATTGATTGTTTATCCAGCATTACATTATCGTATACCACGATATTTTTTATAAATCCATCGAGGTCATCCACAGATGGGGCTTCATCAATATCGGTGATAAAATCAACAATATCATTACCATCCTCGTCCAACAATTTTGCATTTTCATTAAAATCTTTAAGCACATCGTAGCATCTCTGATCATCTGCGGATGGTGCCACTAAATATAATTTATCCCACTTGAGCCATGTCATTATCAAATTAAGTAGTAATTGTGTTTTACCCAATCCGGATGGACCTATTATTATCATTCTGATGGAATTCGGTTGCGCTGGATGATGTTTTACCGGTTCTTGCTTTCGTGTCCTTGAGAAATCAATGACATCCATGTTATACAAATATAATAAATAATATGGATCTATAATGTGTTCGATGCAGAGCATCCACCCCCACAAGTGGATTAACAACAATAATAACAAAAAATAAAAAGCGTGCACTTACAGGTAAATGTGTTAAATGTGGTACAAATAAACATAAATTTATTTCTAATAATAAAATTGGTGGTGATATCGCTACTTCATTAGGAAACTTACCAGGAGCTCCATGGGCTAAATACCCAGCAGAAAAACATCTTCCTGGATGTAATTTTTGTAGTCCTGGAACTCGATTTGATATCTGACTTGACGAGCGAGATCAACCAAGACCTGGAGAGTATCCAATAAACGCTATTGATCAAGTATGTCACGTTCATGATGTAGCTTATAAAAATCCAGATCTGCAACATCGACATATTGCAGACGTGAAGTTGATTCACTCGTTAAATTCCATAAAAAAATAAATCCTTCAGAAAGTCATTATCTAACTGGTTGATATGACCTGTGATGATAGCTAAGTTAGTGTTAGGGGCTGGTAAAAAATTATCCGATTATTAAAATAATGGAATCGATTTATTATAGCCCAAGAGGATACTGGAGGGGTAGAGCAGCTATTAGTAAACTCGCTGAGGCAGCAAATGTTACACGTTCTGTTGCTGCAAATTGATTACACGACAGGCAATATGGCAAATTTATCAACCACCACCCAAAACAATTCCGCATGCACATTTTGATGTTAGCACTCCTTATGAAGTTCATAAAGCAGATATTTTATTTTTATCAAATGATAGTATTAAAATTGGTAGACGTCAATCACGTACATACCAATACGCGTTAACTGTCGTTGACGTTGCAAGTAGATACAAAGAGGCAGAGCTGTTATTAACTAAAAAAGCATCTGAAGTTGTATCTGCTTTTCAACTAATATCAGAGAGGACCCTTGCGATGGCCACAGTTGCTACATGTTGATCCTGGCAAAGAAGTTCTTGGTGCATGATGATCTCTGATGAAATGAATAACGTCAAAATTAGATGAGGACATACTGCAATTCATCGAGATCAGACAATTGTTGAACGATTTAATCGAACACTTGCTGAGCGGTTATATGGATATCAATATGCGAAGGAAATAATTCAGAAAGATAAGAGATTTCGCGAATGGGTTGCAAGATTTCTAAGTGTGATAGCTGCGTTAAATAATGAAATTACTCTTGCAGCTTCTATAAACCCATTAATGCGATTGCAAAATAACATATACCAATACAACGACATGACTTTTCAAAACAACCAGTATTAGGTAATGTTACCGTCAGGTATTTATATGAACCCTGTGAAACTGAAGGCGGTAAAAAAAAGCGCGACTGATCCTATTTGGAGTAAATTTTCAGCATGGTAAGATCTACGGGTAGACCTGCAATTTACAAATTAGATTCAACTGCTCCTCAACGTGGATTTGTACGTGAACAATTACAAATAATTCCTGAAGACACACGATTACCACCGCATTCACTTTTGTAAACTAGCACATCGATCTCGATTACATTCAAGACATGTCAGCATCACATTTTCGCGTGTATGACCAAGACTACTATTAATTCTGTCTATGGTAAATTGTCTTGGATTATATTTTGAATATTGCCACAACATTAATGTATTACAGCTCGCACAGTGATTATTCTGTTGTTGTTTTGATGTCATGACCAAATCAACATCGAGATCAAAGTCGCGCTTTTTGTTTTTTGTCACACTGTTTATAACTAAAACATTTCTTGCTATATCATCGCCATTGCCAGCAATGGTTTCCTGAATCTGATCGTTATTTTCTGTAAAGTCTATTAAAAAAAACTCCGCAACTGAGATATTCTTCTGACTCGAGACACTGCGAGATAAACTAAGTTTGAACATTCGATACGATGATCGACGATCCAAGCATTTGTCCCAGAGATGGTTAATCCTTGTGATAAATGAATTGTCATTGCATATCCTAGCGTCCATGGAGTTTTGTCCATGGTTAACGCGCTCTCAACAACACTGACAGGAACAAAAACAATATAATTTAATACAAGATTTTGTTTTTCTGACGATCCTGGTATATCAACGTCGATATTTTGTAGTCGCGTATCTGCTGGTCGATAACACAATGGTGCATGTAGCTTTTTTTTTTTTAAAAGAAATCGTTATGTAACATAAATAATTGTTGTTGAAGTGTATCACAAACTATCTTTGAACTTGCAACTTCAAATCATTTGATCTAAATAAATTCCAAAATTGTACATAGAAGTTTCTGGAATTATTTCACGCATTATTTCACATTGAATTTTATTCAGGTGTAGTTTGAATAATTGTTTAAACTCTCCTAATTCTGGATCAAGCGCTCCATGATTATCAGTTATTTCTTCATAATAATCTACAAAATTCTTCAGCCATTTATGTGGAGACTATCCAACAAAAGGCGGTGGTTGACCATGATCGCCACACATTATTACAGCAGTATTTTTGTCAATAACTAATCAAGAAGTAGTTTTAACGTTTCTAATGAAACGGTGCATATTTCATCCCAAACAATAATCCTTGGAATATAGTTCTCTCCCATTCATTCAGGGGTCCATTTATCTCCCTTCCATCGAAAGAATTTGTGATAAGTGCATGATTTAATATTTCTTTCTCTCATTTGTCTTGAGAGTCTGTGTGTCGGTGATAATACAACCAACCTTATACACAGAGCTTGAAGAACTCTGACGAAGTAATTCAATCACATGAGTTGTTTTATCATAACCGCCAGGCCCATTGAGAGAAACTGTATTAGGTCTAGCTACATGACCATATACCGATGGTGCTGATGACAATTTTGATATTTGACTTTTTTTGGTAATAAATGTCCTTAATTTCAACGTCGGCGGATTCAGAATAATTAAGTATATGTTCTTGTTTTATTCTCTATTCACCCCATAATGCATAAGTGCCGATATGTAGTTGTTCTAGCAAACCTGTATTTTTTTATTGATATAAAATGAATCCGTAGCGACTCTGATAACAAACACAGAAACTCTATTTATCATCGATAATAGATTTATCGAAACGTATGCGAACAATGAAATCTTAAATGAGTAAACTGCGGCGACTCACCATCAATATAACTCACAATTGTACCTAATTTAGTTTCCTCTTGTAAATTAACATTTCTTCGACGTATAAATGTGTTTCTATTCGTTGCATCAGCAATTAAAATATCTATAATTAATATTGTACAATGTCGTTTATGATCATATGATCCTCTTTGGGTGAATTTACCAATTAGTTTCTGCCAAGAGCTTTTGTTATTTTATTTTCAAAATCGGTTACATCTGGATTTTCATCATCATAATATTCATTTTGCTATTGTAACCAAATTTATTTCTGCGGACGATATGATATAACTGCTTCACTTACTGTTAACAATAACAGTATTTCTACACCAAGCATATATCGTAATAATAATGTAGGTGCCTACATTTGTTCTGAACAGTGTTTGCCAAACCATACATAACAAATCGGATGAAGATTTTCTGCAAACTTAAATGACTCGATACAAGCGAATCCAGTCAAATCTAAAATCTGGTAATGGTCCGTTGATCGATACTCTGGTCATCTCATGTGTTGGATGTTCAAATCGCTCAGAATACTTTGAACACTCTCCCATACCAAGAAAACTTCCCGGATGACATGCAACCATATCAGCCGAAATAACGTCCCTATAATCGTATTTCGTATTCCACAATCCACCGTGTCCGTATTCAAGACAACTGCTTTGCATTTTCACGAACTTTTCTCTCTATACAAAATGAGCAGCATCAGATGCAATGATAAAATAATTACTAAGTAATTGTTCAGCATTGTCATGGGTAAATGTCAACGCAAGATTTTTCATTTCTTCATGGAGAGATTCTGTACGATAAATATCTCCATTAGGTCCTACAAACTGACCATAGTTTCCATTATCTGAACTTTGAAACAGCCACACGGATACAGGATCATTCTTACTTATTTCGTTAATAAAATCAAATATATCTCCTTGGCAAAATTTAACAATTCGATTTCGTGGAAATATTGTTGCTGCATTAGTCCACGCATGCGCATTATGATCAATAATTTCAATCGAAGCTCCTTTCGATTTATACTTTGATTCGTGTAAAATCTCTCCGGTTATCGTTCTTACTTTTTTGGCAATTTTAATTTCTTTCCTAATTCAGCAACATCGTTTATTGTAGTTCCTTTTTCCTTGACAGATTCAGCTCATTTGCTTAATTTTTCAATCGTTGAATCGTTAGTTTATTTCCACGAATCGCGTTTGTAAAATATTCTGTTACTCGTTCGACTACATAATTTAGCCTTGACAAAGTCAACAACGAAAATTTCATCGGTATTATGAGTTTATCATTTATCGCATAAATTCCATCAATAACCGCGGTTACAGGATAGGATAATGATTCAAACAAAGAATAAATGCAAATGGCTTATGACAGGTTCTACAACTCCCTGTAACAAAGCTTGTGCAAATGAATTCTGATGATGTCATTTAAAAAGGGTATGGAAAGGAAGCTTAGGACCTAAACCGTGTTTGAAATGTGGTGTTGGGGTTAAAGTAAACACGCAGTTGTGTGTGCAAGGTGGTGGTAACAAATACAGAGAACTGAAAAGATACTATGATAAAAAACAACACTGATAATAATTTAACCATCTGTGTGATAATTAGTATCAGTGAAGTAATATAATTGTGCAATAGTTTAATTCAATGCAAGGATATCTACATCTAAATTTCATCTCCCTTAACAAAGACAAGGTAGTAAAACAACAAGTAACGCGTGCTTGTAATAAAGTTGAGTTATTTTAGATCTCTAGGTAAGCAGTATACAGACCTACGTGTATCTTGACCTTGCCAGAATCAAAGGCAGAAATATACGCGCCGATTATTTTAATACAGTGTGTTCTGGAAAATGAAAATAAATTCACGCTGTAGTTTTACTCAGTATAATATTTTATTCTCATTCAGATTTACTTCTGATAATAATCGTCTGTAGGAAATCCAGCATAGTTAACTTTATAATAATTTCTGAAACATATATATGTAAGGTTGGAACATAGCGCATTGATAGCGCAGCTAATTCTCATACTCGAGGGTTTGCGTGCGAAACCAGTGACTGGACATACTGTCGACGTTAGCGATAATCGCGATTTTTCATTAAAAACTGTGGGGGTCCACCCCAAAGCTCGAACTTCAACAGAATAAAATACACCCTCCCTCAATGTCACCACGTGGTGGGTGATCTTTTTCACTCTCCCGGGGTGATTATTGGGGTGTGCGTGCAGAAATTCGTTGAACGTAGAGAATGCTCCCGTATATGGATTGTGCCGTCCTTAGAATTAAGCTACTTTTGTGCCGTCCTTAGAATTAAAATTGCAAATATTTCATGCCCTCTGAACCTGTTAGACTGTCGTTTGGCAATCTGGGGATTCACATATAATGAATTACGAAAATATTATTGATATTATTTCTGCAATAGAAAACTAAAAAAGACAGCATAAACATTTAGCTTGATCCAGAAAAAATTATTAGTGATTTTGAATTATTACAGGCACCTAAATATGAAGATATATGTGCACTACCAGCGAAATATAAATTTATAAAGCATATCCAACAATGTATGTTCCAGTCTTTGGCTACCGTGAAAGATACAGAGGTTAAAAGATTCGTATCTCTCTGAAGCGTGATTGAGAAAATTAGATCAGATTTTTTTTCTTTGACTGTTATTGATTTGGTTCTGCACTGAAATTCATCATTGATTTGTTAACTAATATAAAACGAAAATATTATTAAAACGCGCGTGAGGCAGTTGAAAAAGTTTAAGTCATATAACAATGACAAAGTTATTAATGAAAATAGTAATGGGGATTATGAAAGTGAAATTGAAAATGTTACTGATGAAATTGGACGTTATGGCAACAGGGGTCCCTGTCGTGGCTAGTGATTGTGAAAGTGAAATTTAATATTAATACAGATTTATTTTTTTATTCTACTTTAATACTATTATTATGTATTTTTTTATTTTTTTCTGTTTTTGATGAGATTTTTATTATTTTAGTACTATTTATCCCATCAAAATTATAAAATCTAACTGATTTTCATTAACGAAAATCAGTTTTAAAAATAAATTCTGTTACAAATATATATTTGTTTATGAAATTATTATTATAAATTTTTTCCATGTGATTATTTTGATTTATCTAATCTTATTGAAATTGTTTGATAATTTGAATACTCATGAAATCGTTAAGATTTTACGTAGGGATTAATATTCAGGTTTTCATTTCTTAAATCGACTAAGTGTCCAGACTGGTCAGTAAGTTTGAAATTTATTCTTGATAATAACGGATTTTGACATCGCAAATACACCGGATTAATGGGTTCTTGTACAATCAAATATCCAGGAGGTAACTGAGGTGTAAATGTGTATAAAATATATCCTTGCTTGGCCTGACTATATTTTTCAAGATCTATTTGATAGCTTCCATCAATTGCATCACATACAAGATTGACTGCTATTGTTGATGTGATATTTGCAATTCCTGGTGAAATGTGTCAGGCGCCACCGTATGGATCATTGTTATCTTTGAGAATGTTATCGTAGGGTTATTTTTCTCCATGACTCAACGATTTGTGGAAAAGTATCATTGATAATATCGTTGACCCGTATTAAATCCTGGTAATATAAAATTTAGTAAATCTGCTTCAGCTATTTTATAATAATTAGCAAATAGTTGCTTATCATATATTATTTTTCCCACATTTCATAATAGAATACTACCAACATTTATTTTTTCAATAATAATTCGGTTAGCGTACTCAAAATCTGATATAATTTGATTTAAATGTTGTATTGTTTCAATGATTTTCCTTTTTAGATCACTATTAGAACACTCCAAAATATAATTTTTAAATAAATTTACTAATGTCGTGGACATAACTATATGATCATCTTTAATTTTATTAGCAATTGATCTAAATTTTTCTTCATCAACAACAAATTTGTCAAATGTTATTGGATCAAGTTTGTGTAGACGAGGATGTAAATGGGGATTAGGATTCCATGGATATCCTTTTTGATATTCTAGAGGATTTAAATTTTTAAAAAATTCTTAGAGAAATCATCTCGTCGATCCTTGATATTCAGGTGGAATTTCAGGCCACCCTAAGATACTTCTGATCGATGATTGATAAATATCTACAACATAATCTTGTGAATTTATTTATAACGCAGCTGATAAAGTTGGTTCGGGATGATAGCTATTTTTTTATTATTTTCGGTTATATATTTGTTTCTGCGCTGGAATTCATCATTGATTTGTTCAATCTGAAAATTACCTGTTGGAATGCCGACAACTTGTCAATCGGGAGTTCAATTATCTTTACTTTTATTAGTAAATACAAGCAAATTATTTGCTGGTAATCCACAAATGATTTTGATCTCAAATTTGGCCAGCAGTAATATACTCGTAAAATGTGCAAGCGCTATTTCTTTCGCTGGAACTGCTGTTGGAAAGTTAACACTAAGTTTTGCATTAGCTGAGCTCGCTGATATCATCGTAATTTTTGACGGAATTGTATTAACGACAATCTGCTGCAGTAGCTCGTTCAGAATTGACATTATTATTTAAATCCTGACATTCTAAATCAGGCGTGGATTCTAACAAAGTCATTACTTCCTTGTAAATTTTAATCATCTCCGTGAACTTAAAATCTGATATTTTTCCATCACTAAGGCTTGTTGACAATAACGAGGATAATTTGGAGTATGCTAACGTCGCTGTATGTTATTTTATTATATAATCATGCAATTTTGTATTTGTGTATGTGCATATATTTTTGCGATGATATTAAGAATGCCAACGAAACGTAATAGATTGGATATAATGTTGTGAAATCCCCCTGAGATATCTGCAAACCAGTGATCACACCCCATAAATGGCATCAACCGATGATAAGCACTTGCAACATGATTTTGATCAAAATTTAACAAAACTTCTTCAGAAGGTTCTTGATGTCCGTTTATCCTCAAAGCAACTTCAGAAACTCTAAATACCATTGGATTTCGTCCCTGTGAATCTATTCTAGCATTTTCCTGAAAAGCACTAAATATATGTCTTGGTGCATAAACTCGTTGATGTGTTGCTATTTGCCATGTAATTAACCCAGTCACATTACTTTGAACGCTATCTGTAGTCATTGTCAAACATGATAACAGTGATTTACCACCTGAATTCACAAAAGCAAGTAGCTTTTCTTCTTCAGCAAGTGATGGAGTCATTACCGGCATCCACAGTGACAGTTCTGGTAGTATTACTTTACCAGTATCAACTGCGTTGGGTCGCCAGGTTGCATCGTTGTCAGTGGCTTTTCTTACAAGTACCACAGTGTATTTAGCTCCAAATATAACTTTTCTAACATTTCTACAAAATCCAAAGATATGTGATAATGGATTCACACATGACAATTTTTTCTTCGCCATTTAACATTTGCCTGCGTGCGGCAAATCCAAAGTTGTAATTTTCGTTTATTGATGCAACTTCGTCCCCAGCTGCATTTAGTCTCACGTTGCTACTCTCGGGGTGATCGGTGGTATCCTTTGCAAACATCATTCACGGACCAGCTGACCTTGTATAATCATCTGAATATCTTGCAAGACCAAGTATTGTTGTGGCAACATCAACATTTTCGAGACACGATTCAATATTTCTTCCGTCAATCATGTATATAGCACTGTTAAATAATGCCATAATATCATTGTCAACAAAACCAGACCAATCTAAAAGTCCGTATGCTGTATCATCTGCTTTTAAAAGTCTACCTTCTACTTCAATAAATGCATCAGCAGGTAAAAAATATCTGCTTGTATCATGAACTTGTAATTCGATTCGACTACGCTGATTTGGTACACGTGCGTCAGAAGAAGAATACTGATAATAGCATATAGATTCATCTTTAAGAACCGGTGCGTATATATCAAACGCTGGATCGGATACATGTCTGAACATTTTTAATTATAATTATTATCGTTTAACACGAAGACCACTTCCTGCTATTAAACTTGCCGTTATATTTTTTCTTTTTCTTTTGGTATAGCTACAGGAATAATTGTATTAGTCAATTCTGCAGGAAAGCCTTTATTAACAGCCAACTCTGCTAGTTTTTTATTTGCAGCTTGATTTATTATTTTACTGATATTTACAGGCACAACTTCAGTACTAGGAAGAATAATTAGCTGTGGTTTTTTGAGGTTTTTGTACTAATCGAGCTAATCTTTCTTTGATAAACGAAACTGTTTTACCAGCAAGATTGCAAACAGAACATAATGCTTTATTTCCAACAAACTCAATAGCTTTCATCCCTAATTGTTTTGCAATTGGCACGGCTTTTGGAGCCATCCTTCTGAATAAACCAGTAACAATATCACCAAGTCCGTCTCCGTAAGTCACTTGGTATGTTGATAATCGTGAATGTACTACCCTAACTATTGCATGTCCACGTTGAGCATTGTGTATAATCATTTTTAAAATTACAAGTTGATTAATTAATTGTTTTCAGTCGCTGTAATAATCCAACAATTTCATTAATGAAAGAATGATAAACATTACGATCCATAACAAAGCATGTAAACAGTCTTCTGCTAATGTCAGATATTTGATTAATAATGTCTGGAGAATTATTTCCTGCACGTTTTTCTCCGATCAGAATTTTTAGTCGGTCAACATCGCCAAGAACACTGTCAGGACAAGTAATAAGGCCGCTTCCTGTTTTTGGACCAAAATATTTATCATTATCTTCATCAGTTACTTCTTCTGCTGTAGGTTCTTGTTCTTCCTCACTTGTTATTTGGACTGGTTGCTTTGATTGTTGGTTTTGTTTTTGTTGTTGTTGTCGTTTTGTAGTCGTTGTAAGCTTTCAAGATGTTTATTTATCCCAACAATAAATTCAATATATTTTGGATCATCATTTTTGACATTATCAGTTTCATAGTATACTTTATAAATCCACTTGTACCAGGTTTTACGACTTACATATTTATTAGCGTACTTAGGTTTCAGCAATATTTTTCTATTATCGTAACAGTACACGGCAAGTGCAGGTAATCTTACCGCTTCATTTTTTTTTATGAAGGAAATATTTATCTCGGAAAATTTATCATTTTATTTAGTTCTGATTCCTGCTTGTTTTGGTTCTGGTTCTTTTACAACAGCACCTTCAGGTTCTTCTTCACCTTCAAGTTCTTCTTCAAGTTAAGAAGCAGGTGGAGGTTGAGCAGCAACTATTTCCAATGGAAGATCTCTTAAAATTTTTTTGTCTGTTTGGTTCTTCTTGCTATCTTTTCAGTTTGTTCAGCAGTTTGTCTTCTTGCTAGAAGAAGACCTTCAGTAGCTTCTGCTACTCTCTCAATAACCTTTGTAACAGGTTTTTAAAACATTTTTTATTTTCTGCATATTCAACTTGTGCTTCGTGTCGTTCTTGCAGATTTTGTTGGAGTGTCATGAACAGGCAGATATCTTCTAATTGCTTCTAATCTTTCTCGAGCTAATCTACTAGTATTAGAATCCATTATTGATATAATAATGATTTAATTACTCATACATTTATAGCAGCAGAAGAGGTGCGACCTCAGTGAAACGTACGGCGGGTAAACGAACGCACATACAAATTTAGAAAAAACACGAACGGCAAAGTAACAAAAAAACTAACCCAATTAGAAAAATCTCGGTAAGTTAGAGGCTTCGGTTTGACGTTATTGACCTTATTTATTTTTTTTTTCGTTTTCGTAAGAAGCTTCATTTTTCGAAAATGACGTTTCAGCAAAGGGTCTGTCCACCTCCTCTGCTGCTGAACCGCTTAGAAAGGAATGAGCTATACTTCGAGTGAAAAGTTAATTAAGTATTTAAAAAATTCTAAAAAAGTAAACTTCCGGCAATTCAATTCAAATGATCGATTTTGACCTTTCTGCCCCTGAATGTACATAATAAAAGTAAACATTACCGGGAAGATATTCAGAGCCCAATCCAGCAATCGAGATTTTTTTTCAATGGTTGATTTTCATGAAATGTTTTGCCTTCCCAATGATGCAAATTTTAAGTTTTGTTTGGTCTAGTAATTTTCATCAGCTTATCAATCAAACAAACTAATTTTACAAATTATTATGATACCCTGACTGATATTATATTGGTTTCAGACTAAGATTTTTTTCACTTTGCCGTTGTTCTGGGTCCGTTTCACGATGAAGGTGTTCGGTATCAGTCTGATATTGCTGATATTGTTCTGGGTCCGCTTCACGATGAAGGTGTTAGGTATCAGTCTGATATTGTTCTGTGTCCGTTTCACGGAGAATGTGTTAGGAATCTCTTTGCTATATGTGATACTTTTACAAGTGTGTGTGTGTGTGTGTGTGTGTGTGTGTGTGTGTGTGTGTGTGTGATTTGGATTTTTAACATAGCTTTAACAATTTTTCAGTCATATCGCTACGATATATGAAGTGTGTCAGTACACAGTAATGTGTAGCATTGGTGCATCATGCAGCAGACATTTAGCTCATGCCCCACCCAGTCACATTATCCTGACACCAGGCCGATCAGTCCTAACACTAACCCCTTAATGCTGAACGCCTAGCGAGACAGCTGTTAGTACCATTTTTATAAGTCTTTGGTATGACTCGACCGGGGTTCTAACACACGACCTTCCGCATCCGAAACAGACGCTCTAACCACTAAGACACCGGAGCTGTCTTACATTTTAGTTACCCAGATAAGCATGTATAAGAGAGATCTGGTTACGCGACGAAAATAATTAAATTGTTGAACTCAGTACACGTGTCTGTCTGTAGAACATTGTAATTAGCGAAAACAACGACAATGTCAGTGTTGAGAATTTATGGAAATAATGCAGGATGCAGTAAGGAAATCTGTACTACACAAAAGTGGCACGATAAGCATCAATGATCCATCTTGTATGTATGAGATCAGAA
>CM068827.1:89253872-89271372 GCA_028554795.2 Sinohyriopsis cumingii | reverse complement strand
TCAGGTACAATGTTTGGAATGTGTACCACATTTAATAAGAACGGTTCATATTCTCAAGCAAGTTGGGTTATCTGAGTGTTATCTGAGTGTCTAAATTAGAAAGACAAACATAAAAAAACAAGCAGGCACAAGTCCAGAACATAAAACTCACCTGAAAATGTAATGACAATGTTATGAAAAAAAAAACTATGCCCTTATAAAATAAATAATTACGTTACAGATCCTGTGAAAACGGATACAATCGCCGAATTAAACGATAAATATTTTTCTAAAATTGAAATGGATAACAATAACATAGAGGGCTATAAACTTGTGCACGAGGTACTGAAAAGAGAAATTGAGATAAATAGAACAAAACATTATTTCTATTTTGAGATCCTAATTTTCAGTCCTAATTATATTTAAGCTTTCTATATGTGTCATTTGTCAGATACTGAAATACGTTAATCCATACTTTGGACCTATTTTAGGTTAATTGGCATTAATTGGTAGCATATAAATTGATATGTGATACGTATTATTGTATCCATCAATAATATAAAAAAACACATCTATCTGCTTTCTGGTTTTATTATGAGTGAAATATTTTAACATTTCCATCTACTGAACCAGCATTTTCATCAAAAGAGTTCTACTGAAACTTTCATAAACAGAAGTTTTTTGTCTGAGTAAGTGGACTAGTTTTCTTTGTTTTCTTTCTGCAATGTGGTTGTAAAATTCTTTCCCTTGATCAAACTGCATATTTTCCAGTTTTCGCTAATTCAAAATATCTCTGAACGAGTCGTGTGTCTCGTCTTCCTTTCTCGCCATTTTTAGCCGAAGTGTGTATTGAGAAAACATACATCCCTGTAAAGATGTACTTTATTCGTTTTTGTAATTTTCACACTCTTGCATGTCAGCACTGTCTGTCTGCCTCTGCTCATCCTCATTCACGAGTCAAACCTTTCTGTGAAGAAATGTGTTTTTACCTGCATGTGCAATGTATATATTGACCGGTGATCAGCCAACCTTTCAGTTTAGGGTATTAGATCCTCTGTTTGTTACATTACATCAGACCCCAGCTGTGTAATATTTTGTGTAATAAACTATAATGCAATGATAATAGCAAAGAATTCATAAAACCATACATCGTCCACTTATTTTAAATTACTGTTGCATTTTAAATGAGCTTCACTGTAATCAAGTCTTTGATGACGGAAACGATGACTGTCTGAAATAATCAGGACCGGCGTTTGGGGGTGGTAAGTTGGCGATCGCCCCAGGCCCCTCTCTTTAGGGGGCCCCGCGCTTCAGGCCTAAGGTCGTCCTTATGAGTTTGTCAAGTTATATTCTCCAGTAAATTGGAAACGCTGATACAGGCCACACGTAATGCACGCAAATCGCGAAAGCTGATCTAGTCTAGACATAATCAGTGTTTGCAGTAGCATACCAATCGAGATACCGATACTCTGGCCCCGCGCGGTCATGGTCGGCCCTAGGCCCCGTGTACTCCTAACGCCGCCTCCGGAAATAATGTTTGCTTATTTTCATGTTTAGATGGTGCAAATGTATGGTCTTAGGTAGTTATCTCTAAAAAACAATATAAAGGAAGTCATCCATGGTAATTTGTAATCTTTCCTTTTCAAAACATCAAGGAAAGTATTCTTCCATATTCAAAACTGTGGGACAAATGCATTTAAGCTACAATGAGAATGACATTGAAATCGCTAGCTTGGTGAGAACAAAATATCAAAAGTTCTGTCATTTGAATCATGTATTCATTTCACATTTGAAATTTTCAGACTCTATACCTCAACTGTCTGCATATCAAAATTTCAAGATATTTTAACTTTTTGCCACATTTATCTAGAATGATTCGACAAGTAGTGAAAATGAATTTTCTTCAAATAATGCATTAAAAATTCAATGTTGGAAAAGTTTTATTGAAATCAAGGATTTGTAAACCTAAATTCTCAATATGCATTAGATATTTTATTTGCTTTTTTATAAACTTTAAATTGCTTTGGTGGAAATAAATTCTTTTCTTGGTTTATTATTATCACCTTGAGATGAATTCTCGTATATGAACTATTCATTCCATGTGCTTACACCATTTAACTGATTCCACTTTATGCCATTTATATAACCCTAAATAACTTTCTCGAGTTTTTCTGATTTGATAAAAAAGAGACTATGTAATATTTGGAAGCTTATAGTTTCAAGTAAAAGCGTGTTAATTTCGCTTGCAGACAAATTTAATGACTTTCAGGCTGCTATCAGCTGCAAAATTCGGCAAAAGCACACCCACCAATCTCTGTTCTGCTAACCACTAAGATAGCCATGCTCTGAGCACTGTACTCTGTTTCGGTCAGAATTTGTTACTCTTTCCTAAGATCAATAATGCGGGCTTTCTGGTCAATTGACTGCAACCTAAATTTGATGGAATATTGGTGGAAATATTGATTACAATTACGTGTCAATCAATTAACCACCACTCAGTAACTTGGGGAAATCCCAGACGCACTTCAATCTATACAAAACTGTCTGTCTCTCAGAGGACATGTGGACAGGCTGACCGCTTAGTGTTTGTAACCTACTTTGACTTGTCACCTTGGCATCGATTCAGTATCGTCTTCGCTATCAGGTCAGTACCGAGCATCTCAATCAATGTTATACTGGATACGGAATTGACAAGAGTCAATATAATAAATTAATTAGTTTTAATTAGTCAAATTATATAAAATTATTTCAGTTGATCGTGTGACAAACTCGCAGCAGATTACATTATCCTAGATTTAAATGCCTACGCCTCATCTGGTAACTATATACTTGACCTATGATGTATACTGTAGCGACAAAAAGACATCGGAATGAGGATTGTTGGCATATGTCTATTTCACCGTTACCAATGAAAAATAACATTGTCGAAAATTAGTTTATCAGTTTATCATTTGTTCATCCCGGTAACGGAATATTTCTAGAGGAAGAAATTATATGACCTGGTTTGTTCAGATATACATGTGACCCTATTCTTCTCTATGGTGTTATTAAATGTCTATTTTAAATGCACCGGTACCCTAATAGACCACAACGAAACAGACAGCACAACATATAGCAATGCATATAACTATACAATGATCTAACTTACAGTTATCACAGATTGTCAGTGTCAATAGATATTCTCGTGATTTTGTCAAAAATTAAACAATCTAGTTTTTAAATTTAGCACACACAAAACATGTAAGTCTTATTAAGTTTTCATTGTTCTCTGTTAAACTTATATTGTTAGTAATGTTCACTATTGCGCTACACTGTTTATAGTTTACATATTTCAATAAGGACATGATATAAATCGACTCACATTATTGGCAATGATATAAATCGACTCACATTATTGGCAATGATATAAATCGACTCACATTATTGGCAATGATATAAATCGACTCACATTATTGGCAATCAATAAGATATGGAATGTTGTTGTTTTGTATTCCTTATGAAACTTTATTTAACGAAATATAATGTCCTCAGCATCTCAGCATGTCAACATGTGGACATGTAAATATAAATTAGTCCATCTTTTATATCCAAAATGTTTTAAAAGCCCTCCATTGAATGACAGCTGACATGGTATTTGTAAAAAGGAAGTGTGCCTGCAGGCAAAATTACTACTTGTGTTTTGATTACGGATTTATGATTGCCAATGACAAATAACAAATGCCTGTTACAATTGATATATTTCTAGTTTATAGGTTAATGCCTTTCAAATGTACATAATTTTAAATTGCAGAAAGACTCATGCAAGCTCCACACGGTTCGCTTTCATATAAATGGTAATGACAGTATTTATTTAATTTTACAAAGACTCTAACACACTAGGACAGAGATGAGATGTTAGTGATCCCTAAAAGCGAGCACCGTAGACCACTCGACCATCCGGGACCCCTCCAGCTTATTTCTTCCGACCATTGGAGTATCTGAATTGTAAAGCATTGGGCGGGAATCCGTCTCACACGATTCGCTCGTGACGCAACGAGAGCGGTTGGTAATTTACGTAGCGACATTTATGACATATTGTATTAATTTGTATTTGTTTAAATTTAATGTGGTGCTCTAGGTTACATCCATGATTTTATTTTTATATTGTGTTTGTTCGTTTCAAACCTTTTTGTCTTACGATTTGGTCCGGGGTTTATTTTGTCATTAGATTATATCTGTCTAAAAGGGGTATGTGCGAAGTTGTTGATTTTTGAAAAATAGAGAAGAAAAAAGACTTGTTTTGTAATGAGCCAGATGTATTTTCTGATACTACTAATATTGATTCTTTGGCACGTGTTATCAAAGGATTAACCTAAGCTCGAAAATCTGTTACGCAAATTTATTGAAATATGCAATTTATAAAAAGGTGAGTAAATGAAAAACAATGAAAGATCAGTATGGTTGGGGGGGGGAATGATCCATTTGCAGCAGATTCATTCGTAATAATACACATAAATATGATTTGATGTCATTTCTTGTTACAGTTGTAGCCTGTATGAACACCATACATAAATCACAAATAAGCACATATATTCCTTTTCACGTGTATGTTAAATATGCATACCGTTTTCGAATTATGTGCACGAGAATGGAACGTGATTCTTAATACTGGTTGGTGAGGGTCCGGCCTTCCTAATCAAGTGTCGCCACCACTTATATTGAGTAGGAACTGTCAACGTGTCATGTGCGCAATAAAACTGGCAAGAAAAGCAATACGGGGAAATAGGACGTGTGGGTGGGGTGGGGTGGAAGGTTTTCCAAAAACATTTCATATAAATTTTAAAAACAGCAGAGTCGGGATGTTATTCCCATCGTAGACGAATGGGCCAAAAAGAACAATAATATCGTTTGGTCTCCCACCTCGCACGTTACCAACTTCTAAATCGTGTCTGCTTCGGACCTTGTAACGTAATATCCCATTGGTAGTGTCAGTGGTATCTGCAACAAACCCTGTGACCAGGGTTACTTATTTATAATTAGTAAATCTTTCTTGCCTTTCATTTCACAATGTACCCTATGTTTATATTTGTTTGGCTTCGATGTTGAAGTCTACCTGTACAAATGAATCATCTGCAATTGCTTGGCTATTTTCTACTGTTTACAGGCCCGGCCTTAGGATGTGCGGGGACCAAGGCAGCAAGCGGGGCCCCAAGGCAGCAAGCGATGAACGGGACCCCAAGCAAAAAAAATTGCATTGCGGATTTGATTTCCTGAAAGCGCGGGGCCCAACACGGTTGCCTCGTTCGCCTCGCCCTAGGGCTGGGCCTGACTGTGTATTGCCAAAATAAATTGACGATGAAATCGTAGTAGTTTGCTCAAACAAGGATCAAAATTTAAATACGAGAAATGTTGCAACACATCAATCGGAATGAAGCACGGGAAAATATCTGTGCTGATTTGTCCAAACTGAAGCAAATACAAAATATCAGAAATAGAAAACTTATCCCAAACAAACGGAAAATAGAAGTTGTAAGATCAAACCATATATATATATATATATATATATATATATATATATATATATATATATATATATATATATATATAATCAACATTGAAAAAAATGAAAACAGTGTCTCGCTACATCAACTCGATGACAAGTCTTAGATCTGAAATACATCCTAGTTCTATTGCTTCGAATGACAAATGACACTTAGCCCTGAAATACATCCTAGTCTGAAATGCATCCTAGTACTATTGATTAGAATGACAAATGACACTTAGCCCTGAAATATATCCTAGCCTGAAATACGTCCTGGTACTATTGGTTTGAATGAAAAAGGACACTTAGCCCTGAAATACGTCCTGGTACTATTGGTTTGAATGAAAAAGGACACTTAGCCCTGAAATACGTCCTGGTATTATTGGTTTGAATGAAAAGGGACACTTAGCCCTGAAATGCGTCCTAGTACTATTGGTCTGAAAGACAAATGTCACTGGCACTTAGCCCTGAAGTTCCTCATAGTACTGTTGGTTTAAATGACAAAGAAATCTTTGCGCTGAATTGCATTCTAGTAATATTGGTTTGAATAACAAAGGACATTTAACCCTGAAGTTCATACTAATACTACTGGTTTGAATAACAAAGGACACTTAGCCCTGAAATACATCATATTAAATCTGGTTAGAATGACAAAGGACACTTAGATGGAATGAGTTCACTAAGAGAAGATGGAAATAAGAGTCACATAGATAAAAAGATGAATGAATCGTTTTTTAAAAATATAATACTCCAGAGGTAGTGAAAGCGTGTGCCATTGTTGTGCTGACAACATAGGGTCGGTATAATATATGCAATCATCTGGTACAGCTGAAATTTTGTATACTGGTTACATTTATATCTTCGTTCTCCGTGCTGCAAGTTTGTAGTCAGATTAGATGAAAGGTTTTTACAGTCTTCATTTCATCGCAGGTGCAATGCTCTAATGCATGACTCGTATATAAATCGTAATGCAAACTACTACACATATATAAATCGTAATGCAAACTACCACACGTATATAAATCGTAATGCAAACTACTACACGTTGTTTTTAACCTAGCATGCATAACCTGAGACATTCTATCACCGTAGCCTATCGTGCATAACCTGTGACATTCTATCATTAATATAATAATAACATGGAGTGATTTTTTATTGATTCAAGTAGGCTTTGAAATTATTCAATGAACGATTGTTTCTTACGTCTTTGGGTAACAAATTCCATATTCGAACTGTAGATGGAAAGAACGAATTGTGGAGCAGTGTTGTTCTAAATTGTGAAGGTCGAATAATGTTTGTCGATCTAGTGGAGTAGATTTCTTGGTCTATTACTAAAGGTCGAAATAACTCTTGCAGATATATATATATATATATATATATATATATATATATATATATATATATATATATATATATATATATATATATATATATGTACGCTAATCTGTGATAATTTTTAAATAACTGAATCAAGTTATGCATGAAACGTCAAGAGTTAAGGCTTTCCAAAATTAGTTTCACGATTCGACTGTGTAGGGGATCTTTTTGGTTTAAACTGTTATTATTCTCATCGTCTCAAGATTTATTTTGTTCCGGTAACTCTTTACCTCGTATTGTATAGTTGCCCCAAACGTGATCAGCGTAATCGACGCTTGATAAATTGTAAAATTTCACCTTTTTCCAAGACAATCTATCCAGTTAAAACTTTTAAACAACCAAATTTTCCCGGACTATATCAGAAATATATTTAATATGGGCGTGTCAAGTGGTATTATTGGCTATTATTGGCCCAAATGTTTGTGCTGATTAGCCTCTTGCAGGTTTGTTTTGGACATGTATGATATGATGGTGGTTATTGTTCCGTTCTCGTGATATTCGCAATGCTTCAGTCTTATCCAGATGTAAATTGCGAATAACTGGACCATTTATGTATCTTTTCAATAGCTGAGGTTAAGATTTCAACAGCTAAGATATGTTTTTCAACTAGTCTCATCGAAGATTCTGTATTCTCTTCAATATGATTGATGAAAATGAAAGTAATAAAGACCCCAAGATGGACCCCTTGGGGTCTCCAGAGTTGATGCATCGAACATCTGACAATTTAGAATTTCTTGACAGTGAGTAACCTTCAAACCATAATAACAAATGTCGATGAACACTAACACTTTCCACTTTGAGCAATACTTTATGCCAATCTATGAATACTTTATGCCCAGCAATGAATACTTTATGCCAGGCTATGAATACTTTATGCCAAGCTATGAATACTTTATGCCAGACTATGAATACTTTATGCCAAACTATATCGAAAACTAATATCAAAGAAAACGGTCGTAACCTTAGTGCCTTGGTTTAGCGCAAGATACGTTATATTGTAAATGTCTGTTAAATAATATGATATCGAATTACCTGGCGAAAAACTTGGTTGATTATGTAAAACTATATCAGAGTTTGACACCAAAATGAGGTCAATGTGGGTCTCAGCTTAGGTTAATCCTTTGATAACACGTGCCAAAGAATCAATATTAGTAGTATCAGAAAATACATCTGGCTCATTCTACGTTAAAAATCCAAATCACACACACACACACACACACACACACACACACACACACTTTTTAAAAAGGTTTACAATCACCTGCAATTTAATTAACGTATTACCTGTAGTAACCAGATTTCCTATCAATATTTTCATTTGTGTATTTCTTCATTCTTCTTCAATCCTTACACATAATTTAATCTCAACTGAGTTTTAAAAGGGATTGTCTTACTCGGTCCATTTTTGATGCAGTTATTGCCCTTTTCCCATCATGCATACATCTTACTACATAGCTCTACAGTTATTATGCACTTCTGAGAGAGTGATAGGTGTATGGTGAAGTTGTTTACATTTGCAACATGCACAATGGAGAGAATATTGGCATACATCTATGTTACTTTAATGTACTGTGGCTGATATTGTATTTGTGAAAAGTGTACATGATCTAAGGTAAAAGCTAACTAAAATGACTGCTCCTTTGTGCTAAACAATCAGACAATTAGCTCGATGCCCAGTGCTAGTCATTACTATAAACTGTCAAACTGCAGATATCGTAACGATATGACTGAAAGAACTGTCAAAGCTACGTTAAAAATCTTAACCACACACACACGCACGCACGCACACACACACACACACACACACACACAGAGATTCCAAATGGATTAACATAGGGATTGTTATCCATATACGCACTATACTGGTTAGCAGTTACAGGTATACATATTTCAGCATGTCAGAAATCATGTAGAATAGTAAACACACGCACATACACAAATACATACATTCTCTGTGATACATTTCTGTATCGTGCGGCTTTAATATATCATATCATCTGGACAAGAAAACATCTCCTTAAGAAGGGTTCATATGAAGCTTTAACTTTTTTTCAGTCATATCGTTACGATGTCTGCAGTGTAGCAGTTTATAGTGATGTTTAGCACCGGGGTATCATGCCGCAGACATGTTGCATGTGATGTCCCACCCAGTCACATTATCCTGACACCAGGCCGACCAGTCCTAACATTAACCTCTTAATGCTGAGCGCCTAGCGAGGCAGATGTTATTACCATTTGTATAAGTCTCTGATATGTCTCGGTCGGGGTTCGAACCCACGACCTCCTACATCCGAGGCAGACACTTCAACCACAAGGCCACCGGAATGGTCTATTGTTAAGAGTAGCGTATACGGCACATTATTCAACTGCCTCGTGTTAAATAGCAATCTATGTGTGCAAATCTAGAAAATTACTAAGCCATGGGTCTCAGTAGACTCGATCTTTCGTCAAGATATGCAGTACTGAACTAACCTCACTGTGGATAGTATATGCAACCAATGAGTTATCGTCGGAAATGTTGGTTTTTTTAAAAAACATTTCATTGAAAATATGGAATGCAGCGCCACATACCCATCTCATCTGGTACAGATTAAATGCTTAAATGAAACTGATTTACGCCAAAATAACTATGTACGGATTCGTCGTTAAGCAGCGTATGCTCTCAAAGATCAAATGTCAAAAATATTATCCCGAATGTCAAATGTCAAGGCAAACTTTAACTTTTAAAAACTGAACACTGTTTAAAACACGAAGATGTGGAATGGAAAGCTAGTCGTTTCAAAGGGTGCGGCAGTAAAATTGCATACGTCACGTGACGAGGACACTAGTACGCGTAAGAAATGACGTCATTTGTCTCCTGGTAGAAACTAGTAAAGGTGTATGTTTTGTAGCAAGCGAAATAATTAGCAATAGCAATACACATATAGCAAACACGAGACTAAGGAGACCTCTAGCAAAGGTCACAAACACGAACTAGGGGAGCGAATTCGAGCTAGGTGAAAGAAATTTGGCTCGGATGAACACCCCTATAGATAACACTAGGAAATATAAATACCCCATCAAAAATTTAAAATAATTAAATTTTTGATTGAAAATTCTTTTTATAAAAATAAAACAAGCAACATACCTGGGGGATATACTTACACATAAAACACTTTTCACTTTTTTGGGAAAATGGGGGGGGGGCATCTGTCTGGTGCCCAAAAAAAAAAAGATAATTCCCTGTGATATTTGCACTGTTTACTTTTGACCAAAATAATAAAAAAATTCCAACGGCTGAAAAATTTAAGAAAGTTTGTTACAAATAACGTTTTGCATGCGAATCAGGAAAAAGAACCAGAGAAAACATGAAATCGACATTGAGGTAAGTGTGGCTTTGTGTATGCTTGAGTGTGAGTGTGTGTGTGTGTGTGAGAGAGAGAGAGAGAGAGAGAGAGAGAGAGAGAGAGAGAGAGAGAGGAGGGAGGGGAGAGACAATTTTGATTTTTCGATAGATCTCTTTAATTTGTGATGATGTAGTTGTTTGTGGATTGAATGGGGGGGGGTGGCTTTAACATTCCAAACTTTGAGTAAACATCACCAGTTATGAGTTAGGGATGATAATGATGATGACGATTAGAAGTAGCAGTAGACATAATAGTAGTATTAAGTAAACAGTTTGCAACAAACAAATCGGCAAGTGTAAGTGAGCTAGAGTGTTAGTCGGAGAGTGTCTATGCTGAGCGGTTGTACCGTATTTTTATACATGTAATTTGGGCCTGTTGTGTTTTTTTAGAAAGATAAATACTTTTGTCCTTGATGCTATTCTAATCTGATATGTGTTGATAGTAACATATCAATTTAAAATCAACTATGATAATGTCTTAAAGGTTTTACTGTTATTGTTTGAAGCAAACCGCTATTATATTTCACTATCGTTTGAATAACATGTCTAAAGTGTGCATTCTGACCTTAAATTTGATGTACTGTGCATTCTTACACGCAAAGGGCTCTCTCTACTGAGCGAATCAAACACCTGCGTGTGTTCTGGTCGGAAGCCGCTTGTTTTCCCATATTTCCAAGGACTTCAAAACAAGAGTCGTTGTCTACTGGAAGAGTACATTACGCGCAGACTACAAATAAGTTTCTCCAAATCAATCAATGACCACAAGTACACACCTATAGCTTCGCAACTGCATGTCTTTTCTTTGTTTCACATTAGGATGGCTTATCGTTAGTACTTCACACCATGAAACAGAAAACGTAACTCAACTACCTAATGATGGGAACTATTTTCCGATTCCATCTCCAGGTCAGTCGAAGTACAATTCCAAGCCACATTTCACGTGTGCACCTCCACAACACTGCTTCCACACGGACAAAAAAAGGCATCTCAGAATAAAGGAGTGATCCCTTCCCAATTATTTCCTGACAAATATCAGTCCCTGTCACGAATATTCCACAGTGAAAGGCACAGTCAATCAACACTTCTAAATTGAGACAGTAACTACTTGGCCACGTGGTCACCGGAAACACTTTATCCTACTTTGACCCGTCTCAAGATACGAAACTAATCCATGCTATAGAAAAATCTCGTGAATGCTGTGCTGTTGTTGTTGTTGTAGGGGTTAACGGCATTTTGCAGCACACGATGCTATACATGGCGGCCAGTATTAATGGTGGAGGAAGAACCCGGGAAAACCGCAGAAAGAACCACCTACCCACGAGAAGCTACTGGCAAGCTTTCTCACAAACCCACATTAGCCGAATCCGAGACTCGAACCCACGCAGACAGGGTGATATTGCAGTGATCCGTAACGGAAAGCGCTTTAGACCACTCGGCCACTCGGGGCCCCGAATGCTGTGCTAGGCATTGGCGATCTACTCGGGTTGATAAATATTTTCCCAACACCGACTTCCCGTAATCAAACAACTAATCACTAAAATCTAACATGGCTGTAAACGGAAACGTAAATACCAATGGCACACAGCCCAGATTTATTACGGTATTAACTTTCTATGCAGATTTTTGGGCAGATTACCTGTTTTACAGTTTAAAAAATTATTCATTCATTCATTCATTCATTCATTCGTTCGTTCGTTCGTTAGTTCATTGTCGTTGTTTTATGTTTAATTAAACATGCACCCATTCGATGCACTGACAACAAATGAAACAATGGAAAAGTCAAAACATATATGCCTGTGTTTGTGTCGCTCCCTTTTTGTTATCGATACAAATACGATACACGATATAATTGATCGGAAAAGATATAAAAGCAATTGTGAAGCCTTGTGTGTTATGAGGCTCAGTGCCCTCTATTTTCCTATCAGCCATTCCTTTACCTAGCAACGTATTCAGAGTCAAACTGGATGAATGCGCATGCGAAGACTCTAATTTATGAAATGCAATTCGACAAACTTATATAAAACAACCCTAGTATGTAATATTTATCACTGAAATGCAATATTTATCATTTGCTTTATTTAACTTTCTTCCAGTTTCTTCCGGAGGCTCTTGTATCTTCTCACAAAACTCCACACGATTCAGTCCTAACAAATCCATTCAAAAATCAGATCACCCCGATTTAGAGTTACGCGAACTCTTCTGCAAGGACATCTTCAGTCTTGAAGATGACAATAGTCTCCTCATAATTTTGACGGAAGGGAATCTGAGGCAGCTGCCATTCCCAATGGTGAGGCGGTAGACACTCCTCTCTCTTGGATCATGAAACATATAACATCGGGGAGAGGCACAGAATAAAAATGCAGGTTCGTGTACCAATTGCGACAAGATATGAAGATTAGAGAGATCATGGATAACCTCTAAAATTTTCGAGTGCTCCTAGGAAAGTTATCCGTCGCTGCCTACAGATATGCAGGTCGTCCCCTACGTGAAGAAGAAATATCCCTTTTATCTCCATCTCATCGCAGTCGAATATGAGCCGCTTACAAGACCTGGAACATTAGAGTTCACCACTGAAGGGACAAAAGGAGGTGTGGAAAGCAAAGATTCTGGGACCCATTTAAACAATGGGAAAATAGGACAAGTAATTGCTGACATAAACACTATCAAAAGTCAACCTAATTCTGAAAATCGTATGTCAAAGCTACCCTCCATAGACACTTTGGAAGTAAACTAGTCCCTGATTGATATCAACATCAAAGAGATCCATCTGACGTCACTGTTGGTAGAGGTTGGTGATTAGAAGATGTACCAAGTAAGTGACAGTGCGTGTTCTTTTTCTTTTCTTTTTAAAATTTCCTCAATTTAGGATCACTTTAACAAACTTAAGAGTATTGTGGAAAATAACGTAACTATAAAGCACATTAAACAATTTTTTACAAATTCTATCTTTAATTTTCATGGCTCACGAGATTGCGAAAAAATAATGAAAATTAACGCATCGAATTCAGGGAAATATTGTGCGTCCTTATTCTTATTTTAGTCCATTTTTACCGGAAGCTGGTCATAGCAGTAACATTTCCGCTGGAGGTTAGTTATAAGGCAGGCAAGCTCGCCCCTGTAAACATTGTCGCAGTAAGTTTTTGGTTCAAGTTTATTTTATTTGCTCATATTTCCTTTTGATGGAGATTCTTCATACTTTGAATGAATTATTGTCAAACTAAGACAATTCATCCTACGACATGCTCACACAATCATGCCTTAATCCATTACATACCTTTCTACGAATGTACATGCTTTGAACAATTATGGAACCTTTTCTATTTTATTGAAATAGGGCCACTATGGACACATTCACTTCGTTGCCAGTGATTACAGAAGAATCTACCGAAGTGAGTAAAGATATAAGGATTATATTTGTAATACTTTTAACGTGTTATTTCCTTTTGTGTCTCGAAGATGAAGGTCTTTGTATTAAAATTAGCTTGCATAATTTTCTTTTTAAACGGAGATGAAAGAATAGAAAGACGACAAAAAATTAATATAACCAAGTATGGTAAATAATCAAAAGCAAAACCTTTATTTAAACTTACAAAAACAGAAATAAAATTTAAAGAGATGGTGTGGATAACCATTGATTTAATCAATTCATTCATATAATTTTTAAGGATTTTATTCCAAAACTGTGCATATAAATTAAAATACTTTGAATACATTAATAAAATTTCAAATTACACATACGAGTACGCTTTTTGCGCAGGTTGTTTGGGATTTTGCAATACAATAGCCACAGATGGGTCATATACGTGGAGGCAAAATATGGCGATCTCCATACCCTCCTCAAGAAAGACCCATATAGGTAAGTTTGCTTGTTTTTTATTTGTTTATTTACTTATACACGTATAATATTTATTCATCATATATGGAAGCCACCTCAAAACTCAGATGTACCTACGAGCATGTATACATGTTTGCTCACTCGTAGAAATTACATATATACAGATAGTAGCCGGCTACTAGCGATCTACGCTCTAATTAAGCGCATAATAAATTCAAATTACGCGCCGAAAAGGTTTTCGTTCACACGGGTTAAACATATCAAACACAACAATTGGCATTATTTTCTCCTATAAGCTATATACTTTGTAGAAAACGTGTAGCTCACGGAACACTATAGTTCCACCGTTTCAAAAAGCCATATACTTGTGATAAATACGTCCTGGATTTTGCAATTATTTTGACACAACATGCTAATGGTATGCAGGAATTTAATTTTAATTCAATATTTAATACAATTTCTTCCTGAAAAAGTCTAAATAACAACTCATCACGCCCTTTTTACGGGGCCCCGAGTGGCCTAGTGGTCTGAAGCGCTCTCCGTTACAGATCACTGCCATCTCACCTCTGTCTGCATGGGTTCGAGTCTCGGATTCCGCCAATGTGGATATGTGAGAAAGCTTGCCAGTAGCTTCTCGAGGGTCGGTGGTTCTTTCCGGGGATTTCCCGGGTTCTTCCTCCACCATTAATACTGGCCGCCATGTATAGCCTATCGTGTGCTGAAAAATGGCGTTAAACCCTACAACAACAACGTCCTTTTTACCATAGAACAAGCCTAACCCTGATTTATAAATGATTTTTTTTATTTTAAAAAAAACAAACCTTTATTGCACATTACAAACGAAATACGGATGAAGCTTTTATAATCACTCTGGGTAATATGTTCAATTTATTGTGCTGGGATTGTAGTGACAGGTCGATTTTCTATGTTGTTTTTTCAGACGCTTTTTAATTGTTTCAAATTAGAACACAAAGTAATTTGAATAGTTCATGAACACGGCTTATACATTCCGAAAATATAGTGTAAGTTCATCACAATCGTATGCCAACATCAACCACCATTCGGCTAATTTAGGAATCTTGGTGCATGTGTTGGTGGATGGGGGTATGGAGGTAATCAATAAAGCTTCCGAAACGTTATGAGTTATGAAAGTAATCTTTAACTGTTTTGATTTACCATTGCATAGATGGGACAGTCAGTAACTAAAGTATATTAATGGATCCGATTTAGCTCTTTGTATTGTGGCAATCCCTTATTGACGTATATCAAGGGAAAAATTGATGAAATATGAAATTCGAATTAAATTCTTGCATAGCCAAGGTACATGGTGTGGAAATAGTTTAAAACTTACAGGATATGTACAAAAAGTAATTATTTCGTAGTGCTCCGCGGATTATAACTCTTCTACAAAGGATAAATGTTAAAAAAATAAATGAAGCAAAACTATGACGGACATTTAACCACGTGTTTGGAGCGAATTCCGTTCCTAATTCTTAGCGTATTCAGCGAGTAGTCTAAACATCTATATAAAGTATAGCCCTACTGCGAGTACTCTTTAATCATGATTACAACTTTTGTCATGACCATTTCGAATTTGAAATATTTTGAGTATGCCGCACTTTATACAAGAGTTCATTTACGAAGACGACATTTTCCAAGTTTATTGATTTGAATGAAATTTCATACTGTTTCAAATTCAATGCCATCCCAATGTAACATTATCGTCTTGTAAAAGTGAAGACTTTTTTTTCTTAAACACGCTTTATTTTCGAGTAAAAAACAGTGGTACTTTCTTTACCCTTCTTAGCCTTGTCTTTTCTTCCGACAAATAGGAATAGTGGGGTACTTTTTATTTGCATCACTGAGGTCCCTGATAAGATACTCTGTTCTGCCATGTACTTTGGTAACTCAAACGAGCCGAGCGTTTTCCAGTTCGCACTATACACCTTTACTTAAAATTATAAATCGTCGAGGGTACATACTGTGTGTTGACTGTACCGATTTCACATTCATCTTTGAAATGAAATTTAACCAGAAAACATAAATCGTCCATACTGCATTGCGAAGTGTATGAATCATGCTGCTGAAAATAGTACCTTCCTTTTCAGGGCAGTTTTTGGTGAAGAAAGTGCGAAGTTCCTGACTATAAGGTTGCTCTCGGCCCTTGCCTACCTTCAGACACATGGGGTGTTGCATGGAGGCATCAGGCCCAGCAAGATTTTAGTAAATAATTTGGGAATGCCCCTGCTAGTAAGTGACTTTCAATTTTATATTTATCCTTATGAAAAACAAATGATGAGCAACTTTAATATTAAGCAGGTACATCATGTCTGATACTATCTTTCCGTGCCACGAGTAACTCCTACACTTTTTCAATATAGCATTTCAAAGATACTGATGCTATTTAGGACATTTGGTGGTGAGTGCAGAAATATTACATTCTGATTATTTGCTTTGACATTTTGAAAAGGGATGGTATAGTAGATCCAGTATATTTGTATGAATTGGCATCAGAGAAAGATATGGGACTTGGATTTTCTTGGATAACGTCACTTTCTAGACTTTTTTGCAGTCATTTATGTTTGGCATGTTTTAAGTAAAATATAAAAACATGCGGAATGAATCAGTGACATAATGCTGTAAGAAAATGTTTGGGAAATTGGACGATTGTAATTACTGATAAATTGAGATTATAGATAATTGCGCGCGCGCGAGAGAGAGAGAAAGAGAGAGGTTGACAGGGTTCAGGCCACAACCGGCATCGGACATTTTTTCCTTGGGGTGTGTTGCATACTTTGTCATCACCGGCAGGTAAATCTTTGCAAACAATGATAATTTAAGGGGATAGTGGTAATGGTAGTTGTTCTTGGTTCTGATTCAACGACGCTTATAATCATCATGTTGACGATAAGCACGATAACCTTGGCAATCAAAAGAAGTGACGGTTGAAGTTTGATCAATATTAGTAGTAATTGTAGGAAGAAAAGATACATTGAAATAGTGGTAGAAGTCACACGTAGATAGGTTGCAGATATAATACAAGTAAATACTGGTAATAGTAGAAATGTGACAGCAGTAACGGCAGCAGTAGTAAAGTCTGCAAGAGTTGGTAGTTTTTCTCTCTTCCATTTGCTTGTAAACTATACGTCCTTTTAGCGACCTATCGAATATATTCTGGTACTTGTTCACGTATCAACTTCTTTCAAATAAAGATTTGTTTCCGATCCAATGAAAATTTTGCCAAAACTGGACGAAAACTATAAAAATGACAGGTAGTCGAAGTGGTACATACTATACAAACAGAAGTGTCAGTGTGTCCCGGTTAGGAAGGACACGTGCAAACTAGTCGTACACAATGTATTGCATAACAACTGTGAGTTAACTCACTGTCTAAATGGTTGGC
>CM068827.1:89241372-89251372 GCA_028554795.2 Sinohyriopsis cumingii | reverse complement strand
ATGTGGAGGAAAATAATATAAAACACGTTATAGATTGATAATATTCATAACGTTATATTCCAACCAACAATGGTGACGATGAACCAATGTTTATTGTCATCACAATCACCACCACCACAACCACTGTTTCAAGACAGCCAGCTGCATGCAGTAACATCGACTTTCTTGTTGTTTTTTTACTGTTGCTATGGTTTCTGTTTTTTCAGATGGCTCGCAGACATGGACATTTATAAAGATTATCCTGGGTCTCCATTAATCAAAGCGGTAGGTTTTGTTTTGTTCTCTTTAAAATTTTTATAAAATTTTTATAAAATAACTTTATTATTGTATTGTTTACTTTAAATAAAACCCGTTGAAAAAATAAATCAGACTATGTTGCACTCTACACCTACTCCAGTTTTATTATACTTGTCTTTTATCTACACATGTATGTATCTTGTATAAAATCGTGATGTGGCAATTTTTTTAAACAAACCTTTCGTCTTGCACCATAATATATCATTTCCTTGCGATTTGACTAATAATATTCACTAGAAAACCTCTTTTTAACAGATGAAGCACTTTAGTCGTTATTAAGGTTTTTGCTCCACAGTTTCGTATTTTGCACAGGGATAAATTTCTGCATAAAAATTGAATCTTGACATTTAAGCAAAGGACTGTGTGTTATTTAATATTTGCTGGAATCAGTTTTACTGAAGAATGTTATGTACGTGATGTTGTTGATATCTAGCCCAATATGATTACCCTAGGTTTTATTGCAAACTATGTCTTAAATGTGAATGCAAAACGATCTATCAAATACAAGACAGGAAAGTACAAAAGCTTAGCTTGTCATATTTCTTGTCATTTTGTATAAAGGATGACAATTTCAAGAACTTAAATTGCCATATGATTGTATATTTCTTTTAGAATAATTTGTTTGTTAGAATAGGGGCATGACAAACAGACCTTATTTCGACTATTTACGACGCACCATTGCTATATATGTGCGAGAAAGTGAAATGTCAAACTGCGGAGCGTAACATGATTGGCTACAAGCATAGATTATATTTAAGATAAATTTACTTTTTCCTCCCCCTTCTTAATTACAAGAATATGAATTACGTTTTGACCTCTAGCTTGAGCTTGGCCATTTTCTCTGTGTGTGTGTGTGTGAGAGAGAGAGAGAGAGAGAGAGAGAGAGAGAAAGAGAGAGTTTTAAAAATACGTTATTTGGTTGCCAAAGTATAGATGATTCTTTTTCATTCACTGGAAAAAAGAGGGCTAGGTATTATAAGGCATTTGTTATTTTGATATTTTCGTGAGTCGTATCAATATTTGGTTTTCATTATATTCTCTTCTGAATTTGACCATAACATTCATCAGACCAGAAAATGTTTGTGACAGTTTCACTGTATTGGTCACCGCGAAGGCATGAATTCGAAACGACTATAGAAAGATTCAAGTGTAACGCACTGTGTTCTTGCAATCTATCTACAAATAATGGTTTTCCGTCCAAAAGAAAAAATAAATATGCGCGATAATTATGAGTATTTCTAGGCTAGCTCCTGCAGAAACTCGGTTTATAAATATGACGTACAAGCAGAACATATCGTGGTTTCTCCACCAAACTTTATGTCTGAAATTACTTTGGTGGAATGTTACAGCTTAAAAAGGGGCAATTCGCTGAAAATTATTAGTCTGTATCCCAACAACTGTTCAAACCTAAAATGTATGTTAGTAGTGAATGGGGCCACCCTAGGGACAATGGGAATTACCATTATAAACACCCCTGGGCCACTCTAGGGACAATGGAAATTTAACATGGGGAAAATTGCTGGGCCACTCTAGGGACAATGGGAATTTAACATGGGGAATAGAGTTTGGGCTTGTCTAGGGACAAGGGGAATTGAACATGGGGAATAGAGTTTGGGCTTGTCTAGGGACAAGGGGAATTGAACATGGGAATAGAGTTTGGGCTTGTCTAGGGACAAGGGGAATTGAACATGGCTAATAGAGTTTGGGTCTGTCTAGGGACAAGGGGAATTGAACAGAGGAATAGATCGTGGGACTGTCTAGGGACAAGGGGAAATTGAACATGGGAATAAATCGTGGGACTGTCTAGCGTCAAGGGGAATTTAACATATAGAAATTGAACATGGTGGGTCTGTATAGCGTCAAGGGGAATTGAACATGGTGGGATTGTCTAGGGACAATGATGGTAGAGGGTCAAACACAACAGAGACAGAGACATACATACACTAGCACAAGCGTGAGATTTATATATAAGGCATTACCAAGACCTGAAATCTTGCTGGGGTGTTCAAAAATTTGCATAATTGTAGTGATGCTATAAATAGCTATAATCAAGGAAATGCTCAACGACAAAATGGATGTGACTAAAAGTAACGCTAAAATGACGAAATTGTCCCAAAATTTAAAGGAAAATAAACATATCCCCGAAAATTAAGTTACAGTGGATTAGACTAAAATGGATAAAATTAGTAACTACTTACAATATCAACTTGTGTGACGATCGTGGATAAACACCCATGTATCTATTTATAGCTATAATCAGCTAAAATTCCTATGAAATCCCACTATCTATTTATAGCTCCAACTTGTGGGTTTTTTCTTTGGAAAATCCCACTATCTTTTTATAGCCTCAGCTTGAGTGACGTTCCTGTTTATGAATTCTAGTATACATGTATAGCTACAAAATGTGGAAATCCTCAAGTCGATATTTATAGTCTCAAAATTTCCAGCGTCAGTGACGTCACTGTACTGAACATTAGGGGATAAATGGCAACAGTGTTGCAAGTGGCTGACCTGAATACGCGCTACTGTAGGTAGGTAGGTAGAGTGTATCTGATAGGGATAAAGTGAGTTTTATAGGGACAAACAGAGACCAATACACACACACACACACACACAACATACGTGCGCAGACACACTCACACACACACACACACACACACACACGCAGAGGGAAGAGGAAAAAACAAACCCTAAATATACTATCCACACTCGGGAGGAAAAAAAACAACCAAATATACGATCTACACAACGTACGCGAACACACACACACACACACACACACACTATAAAATGGATAAAATTAGTAACTACTTACAATATCAACTTCTGTGACGATCGTGGATAAATACCTATGTATCTATAATCAGCTGAAATTCCTATGAAATCCCACTATCTATTTATAGCTCCAACTTGTGGGTTTTTCCTTTGGAAAATCCCACTATCTTTTTATAGCCTCAGCTTGAGTGACGTTCCTGTTTATGAATTTTAGTATATATGTATAGCTACAAAATGTGGAAATCCCCAAGTCGATATTTATAGTCTCAAAATTTCCAGCGTCAGTGACGTCAATGTACTGAACACTAGGGGATGCATGGCAACAGTGTTGCAAGTGGCTGACCTGAATACACGCTACTGCAGGTAGGTAGGTAGAGTGTATCTGATAGGGATAAAGTGAGTTTTTATAGGGACAAACAGAGACCAATACACAAACACACACAAACACACACACACAACGTACGCGCGCAGACATACGCACACACACACACACACGCACGCACACACACACACACACACACACACACACACACACACACACACACACACACACACAGAGGGAAGAGGAAAAAACAAACCCCAAATATACTATCAATACAGAAGGGAGATAACACAAACCCCAAATAAACTATCCACACAAACGTACGCGAATGCATACAAACCCCAAATATACTATTCACACAACGTCGCTAACGCATACAAACCCCAAATATGCTATCCACAATCGGGAGGAAGAAGAAAAAAACAACCAAATATACGATCTACACAACGTACGCGAACACACACACACACACACACACACACACGCACACACAGAGGGAAGAGGAAAAAACAAACCCCAAATATACTATCAATACAGAAGGGAGATAATACAAACCCCAAATAAACTATCCACAGAAACGTACGCGAACACATACAAACCCCAAATATACTATCAACACAGAAGGGAGATAAAACAAACCCCAAATAAACTATCCACACAAACGTACGCGAACGCATACAAACCCCAAATATACTATTCACACAACGTCGCTAACGCATACAAACCCCAAATATGCTATCCGCACACGGGAGGAAGAAGAAAAAAACAACCAAATATACGATCTACACAACGTACGCGAACACACACACACACACACACACACACACACAGAGGGAAGAGGAAAAAACAAATCCCAAATATACTATCAACACAGAAGGGAGATAATACAAACCACAAATAAACTATCCACGCAAACGTACGCGAACGCATACAAACCCCAAATATGCTATCAACACAGAAGGGAGATAATACAAACCCCAAATAAACTATCCACACAAACGTACGCGAACGCATACAAACCCCAAATATGCTATCCACACTCGGGAGGAAGAAGAAAAAAACAACCAAATATACGATCTACACAACGTACGCGAACACACACACACACACATATACACACAGAGGGAAGAGGAAAAAACAAACCCCAAATATACTATCAACACAGAAGGGAGATAATACAAACCCCAAATAAACTATCCACAGAAACGTACGCGAACACATACAAACCCCAAATATACTATCAACACAGAAGGGAGATAAAACAAACCCCAAATAAACTATCCACACAAACGTACGCGAACGCATACAAACCCCAAATATACTATTCACACAACGTCGCTAACGCATACAAACCCCAAATATGCTATCCACACACGGGAGGAAGAAGAAAAAAACAACCAAATATACGATCTACACAACGTACGCGAACACACACACACACACATACACACACAGAGGGAAGAGGAAAAAACAAACCCCAAATATACTATCAACACAGAAGGGAGATAATACAAACCCCAAATAAACTATCCACACAAACGTACGCGAACGCATACAAACCCCAAATATACTATTCACACAACGTCGCTAACGCATACAAACCCCAAATATGCTATCCACACTCGGGAGGAAGAAGAAAAAATCAACCAAATATACAATCTACACAACGTACGCGAACACACACACACACACACACACACACACACACACACACACACACACACATACACACACACAGAGGGAAGAGGAAAAAACAAACCCCAAATATACTATCAACACAGAAGGGAGATAATACAAACCCCAAATAAACTATCCACACAAACGTACGCGAACGCATACAAACCCCAAATATACTATTCACACAACGTCGCTAACGCATACAAACCCCAAATATGCTATCCACACTCGGGAGGAAGAAGAAAAAAACAACCAAATATACGATCTACACAACGTACGCGAACAAACACACACACACACATACACACACACAGAGGGAAGAGGAAAAAACAAACCCCAAATATACTATCAACACAGAAGGGAGATAATACAAACCCCAAATAAACTATCCACACAAACGTACGCGAACGCATACAAACCCGAAATATACTATCAACACAGAGTGAAGAAGAAAAAGTTTTTTGGAAGCACCTAAGCCCTCACCTGCAATGACCAACTCTGCCAAACACCTACACCCCACTCCCCACTCCCAACACTACAAAACCCATTTAACCCGTTATTTTATGGCATCAGTGTGTGATTTAGGAAACATCAAGACACAAAATGATGGATGAATAGACTGACTATTGTTTACCGACTTGCATGCCTAAAGAGCGTGCGTGAAGGAAAACATCCTTCCATTTCAATTCTAACTAAAATATGATCCAGAGGGATAGAGAGAGGTGAAAGAGCACAATTTCATAAAGTGTGAGTAAAAACAAAACACGCCATCCTTATTATACAATGTCAAGACCAAGAGACACCTACGTTTTCTTTCTGGTCTATTCTCTTTTAGAAGGTAGTATGAAATTTCACATCAGGGCCAACGCATCGGCTCACATTGTCAATTTTTCCATTTCCATGTCTTTACTGGCACAAGTTCTTCATCATCTTCAATTTCTTCTTCTTCTGAATCCCTCTTCTCTGTTTCGTCTTGTTTTTGTTTCTTCTCTTTTCTCGTAGGGCACTCTGAATTCCAGTGTCCTTTCTCCTGACAACGATATTAGGTATCTTGACTTTTGTCTCTCTTTCTTAGACGAAGCAGGTATTCTGGAGACAAATACCCATTTACCTTTGCAGATATAGCAAACTTCATTAGCACTTACACACTTTCGTATGACTCTCATCAAATCAACGATCAAAAGAGTAAGTTTTGTTGCCACTTTCGCATGTGAATTATGCTTTCGTATGACTTTTAGCAAATATTTGACCAGCAGGTCGATCTGTGCTGACTCTTCCATCTTCTTGATCGTTTGAGAGCGGAATGAATACTCTGACGCTAAGACACTCTCCTTATATACAGGGACCTGCTGCGTATGAAACCTAGTCAAATGTAATTTTGCAATAAGATGAAACGATTTCATTGAGGAAGTAAAAAGCAATGATGTACCGTATCGCCTCACACAAAACCTGAAGTGTTAGTTCAAATCCGTGTCAGCGATTTCGAAGACGATATAACTGAGCTTTAATCAGTGCTCGCCAATTATGCCACAAAACCACGAGTCCTGATTCACGCCAAAAGAAATTTCGTTCGGTCCATAAAAAATAGTATCATATCTGAGAAACGCAAAAAGGAACTTCCAGAAAACTGAGAAAGACGGCTTACACCTACAACGTAAATGTATGAGTTCAAGTAGTGCGTAAAACTTAGTCAAATTAAATTTTTATAGTCAAGACGAAACGATCTCTTTTCAAACAAGAAAGCAGACACCAAGCGACAATGGCGATCCGTGTCACATAACACTTTTCAAAATGTATATTATCAGAGGTTTGTTCTAGCGATCTGCACGGTTAAATTAAATGTTGATGTATTTTGCAATAAGACGGACACAATTTCCATGGAATCGCCCATGGTACGAATGTTCGTGCATTAGTTTAATTTTTAAAAATATTTTTTTTTTATATAAATCGCCTATAGGATAGACCCAGTAAAGCATGGCCATTCTCGTCACTGTCTGAATAGCTACTCAAGTCAATTCGAAGCGAACGCGGTAAGAAAATAAGTATAGCCAATGAAATGGCTTACAACGGGTGATGCATTGTTTTGTTCTAGGACTGTGTGGCATAATAATCCCTATGTTCTTGCGTTGTTACTATTACAGTGCAGACAGACTGAAATGTGAACTTACAAGCCCTCTTTGTGTGTGTTGTACCATTTCCTCTTACCACATCAAAATACTGGGCGTCACAGTATTGGTTCGCGTTTTCAAACTGACCATTTTTTTTTTATCTCACTTAAACATTTCGACATAAACACTCACACTCACATCGGTAGAGTCAGAACAGACGTGTTACGGTATTGAGGGGCATGCTATCTTTTCGTTTTCAAACTAATAAATTTGGGGCTTGTATGAAGTAAAGAACCGAAAGTACAGTGAAACTCAAGGATGATGACCCAATCTGTCTGTCTATTGATGCGTGTATTTACTTAAGAAGAAATATGACCTCTAAAACACAAAGAGATACGGCAAGCATGATTAGATCAAACACAACGATGTTTTTCCTTCACGCCTGTGTAATTTAGAGTTTCAATCGTCTTTGAAGACAAACTTGGTCTCCTTTTGTAGGGCTTGAAATAATAAAAGAAACTGAAAAATCTTAAGCACTTTGCTATAGATAATTTCATCAACAGACTAAACAACATAAATACAGTTACAACAATAGAAAGCCTTAAATCTTCTATCAAAAAGAAATGCATGAAAAAAATTAAAGATTAACGATAACTAACCAATGAAACCGAATTTAACAAAGGCAATGACATGTGAAGAAATGCCTCTCACTTTGGAAAGGTAGGCGAATGTACTCTGTCATGCACCATCAACTTGAAAAAAAATTATAAACAGAGAGAAACCTGAATTCAAAATTCAGTTGTTTCTTTTTCTTCAAAATTGTTTCGTTTCTTTTTTCTTTTTTTTGGAACAAATCTAAGCACTAATATAGAGTGGAAAAGTGAAAATGCACATACAAGCTTTGATATTTCTGAAAAAATGAGGGGATATTCCTAACGTTCATAACCACCTATATATGCTTGGACTTGTCTGTGACTTATCCACAAAACAAGATGTACATATTTCTGGTCAAGCTGCAAGTGTGTGCGTGTTTTTGAAAATGGTAAAAATGGGATATACAATTTTCTCGTGACACTTATAAAGTGAAGAGTCTGTGCAAGTGTCAAAAGCCAAAGTCATATAAGTTTTGTATTTTGTACGGCTTGTAAAGATTTCCACTTTAGAAAATGTGAAGTATCACAAGTTATTATCACAAACAGAAGTGGAACATAGGGGCTTGCAAGAAAGAAAATAACCCAGACAGTTGGTGTCATCAAGAGTGCTAGAGACGGTACCCGAACTTGCTTGCTTGCTTACTTGAATTAAAGTGATTTTCGCTCTAATGGAGCATGTATCACTGGTTTAATAACGCACCGCGTGATTTTTAATTACTCCTGGGGAAGGAAAGAGAGCCTCATCCCCCCAGGCTTTTATGTACTCACAGACTACTTTTAAATTTAGCCAATCAGGTGTAGGACTAACTAGTCCTTAACAACCTGACTGAAAGGCTTTAAACATGAGTGGGAATTGTCTCACCACACACTCATTTTTCTGTCCGAGCGTGGTAAAGGAGGAAAAAGGTACTCAGCAAGACAGCCATGGATGTTAAGTACTCACCAAAACGCTAGCCCGTACTTATTTCAAATCAAGTCGTGTCACCAAAAAAGACGACGTGTACGACATCAAAGGCATTGTCAAACGCAGAATGCCTCAGTGCTAACTGGCTAGGTCTGCATTTATTGCTCCCGCTGCTGTTGCGTATATTTCTTCCCTCCACACCGAGTTCTGGGCCTAATTCTTTAAATTTCGTTGTACCCGAACTTACATTATCCATATTATCACCAACAAAAAAAACAAAAAACGCACAGACCTAAAAGAAACACTCACTCACTTTTTACAGAACATTACTATTTTTAAAATTTTGATAAGCGACGGAAACGAACAACTTAGAGTCACACTTTCTAACCAAGATAAAGAAATCATGTGCTGATAGACTCACTTCTGTATTTTTTCTTCTAACTGACTAACATATCATAGGCAATGGAATGTTATTTCTTTTCGAGAGTATGGGGTAGCCCTGAATTTTTTTTTGGGAACTTGAAGCTAGAGGGCTTGTAAGTTCACATTTCAGTCTGTCTGCACTGTAATGGTAACAACGCAAGAACATAGGGATTATTATGCCACACAGTCCTAGAACAAAACAATGCATCACCCTTTGTAAGCCATTTCATTGGCTATACTTATTTTCTTACCGCGTTCGCTTCGAATTGACTTGAGTAGCTATTCAGACAGTGACGAGAATGGCCATGCTTTACTGGGTCTATCCTATAGGCGATTTATATAAAAAAAAATATTTTTAAAAATTAAACTAATGCACGAACATTCGTACCATGGGCGATCCCATGGAAATTGTGTCCGTCTTATTGCAAAATACATCAACATTTAATTTAACCGTGCAGATCGCTAGAACAAACCTCTGATAATATACATTTTGAAAAGTGTTGTGTGACACGGATCGCCATTGTCGCTTGGTGTCTGCTTTCTTGTTTGAAAAGAGATCGTTTCGTCTTGACTATAAAAAGTTTTACGCACTACTTGAACTCATACATTTACGTTGTAGGTGTAAGCCGTCTTTCTCAGTTTTCTGGAAGTTCCTTTTTGCGTTTCTCAGATATGATACTATTTTTTATGGACCGAACGAAATTTCTTTTGGCGTGAATCAGGACTCGTGGTTTTGTGGCATAATTGGCGAGCACTGATTAAAGCTCAGTTATATCGTCTTCGAAATCGCTGACACGGATTTGAACTAACACTTCAGGTTTTGTGTGAGGCGATACGGTAC
>CM068827.1:89106372-89236372 GCA_028554795.2 Sinohyriopsis cumingii | reverse complement strand
AGAAAGAAACAACGGATGTAACTCACTATCGTTGGGGAGAATATTCGGAATTCCTTCTGTTCACATGGTCCAATAATGCGGCGGAAGGAGACAGCGTGCACCCGGAAAATTGTCAGCCTCTCTTGTCGTAAGTTATGTGGTGTACTCAACCCTAGAGGAATCACTAAAAGCATAAATTTATGTCTATTCCTACAACTACAGACAAGGTCATTTCCCGAAATGGCTGAGGGCAGTTCCGATTTGAAATGGTATATACCTTAGTCGAGGATACAGACAACAACATAGCAATAGCAGTATACGTGAAATTAATTTTAAAATGAAATAAATAAAATAGTTATTGGCAGTGTTTACCATAACGAATTAGATTTTCTTTTCATGATAATAAACTTGATAGAAATCAGGGGCTTTTTTAATAAAAAAAAAACAATGTGTTCCATTTGCAAAAATAATTGCCAAGAGAAGTAAATCTTATATATAAGAAATACAACTTGTACAAGGTCTTAATTGATTCGCAACGTCTCCATCAATCGTGTGGTAGGTTCATACTACGAATGTATGCTTATATCCGCCACTCAAACCACCCCGGCTCTTTGAAAAACACGAATTCACCAAGACGTTGCGAATCTAAGGAACTATTCTTCAGTGAGCATCTTCTCGGTCAATCCAATCGCAGAAACAGCCTTGACAGTCCCAATAGACTGCAGTTTATTTTTTGCGAAGAAATTTTTGGGGAGCAAGATGTATGTATCGTGTATCGTTTTACGGTACTTCAGCACAATAGTGTTTATATGGTGCCAAAAGCACGACCACGAGAGTGAGACGCAGTAGTTAGCGAAGCGAAGCAAGAGATTCCATACAAACGATTGGCTTTACTCGCTCAGAAATATCCGGAGTGTTCTATAGTTCATAGGAACGAAATAGCATTGTAGCAATAACTATTTTACTGCGTAGTCTTTTTTTTTATATTTTGTAACTAGTGTACGACTAGGCGGGTATTGCAAGATATGATCTGAGAACGGTTAAATACAAAACTTAAAGAATGCATAACAGTTTAAAACATATTACACGCATGTAATTTGTCCTTGTTTCCAGATATAACATCTGTACAATGATGAAGCACTTGCAGACGAAGAGAAAGATCGCCATACCAAGCAATGAACGATATATAAATTTGTTTTGAACATGAATACGTTGTTTTTTTTTTCCTTGATAAGAATAAAAGCAAAGAAAAACAAAAGGACGTAGAATTAATATAGGATTAGTACAAAATTTAATATGAATTTACCTAATAGTCTGTGAAAATATTAGGTAATATGTTTTTGAAAGAAAATTTAATTTATGTTGGAAGAGAATTCAGAGAAGGATTAAAAACAGTTACATGGGGACAACCGACTTTACAGATTCTGGCTGGTTTCTTTAACAAAGAAGTTCATAATGAGTGATCAAACCCGCCGCAATCCCGTTTCTCTGACGGAAGGAAACGTTGTATCACATCTTTCTACCGTGTGGTTAAAGTCTTTGTCGTTAAACTACATTATGATGCAAAATAAGTTTTAGAACTTTGTAATATCCTATTGTACTGGATTATACATATCATTTGCGATTTTAAATTTTGTATGGTTTTATTAAAGTATCCTACTTTACGTAATATGTAAATTATTATAGTTTTAAGGCTTACCTCTTGAGTCTACGAACCACATGTGGGGAGCTGAAGCATGGGTGAGGTTTGGTCCCAGACCATGCTGGTACTGATTAACATGTCAGGAGGATTTCCATTCGCCCATCCATTACTAGTCTTTGTTCTTTTCCATTCTGTAGGGCAGTATTTACTGATAAAGAACCATATAGCAAAGTTTTAAAGTGGTTTTAATAGTGATTAGATTGATGTATTTCAAATAAAGAAAGAAGAAAGGTAAAAAAATATACAAATATTACTAACCCATTCTTTCACCTTTTGATAGTGACTCCAGTAAATTAACAGTCATTTTGGAACAAATAGAATTAGCTAAGAAATACAAAATGAAGAAACAAGTCCACGTTTTGCAAAATGATATGATCGACAGCAAGTCAACTAAAATATATTGAAACAGTCATAATTATGTTGTTCTCATGTTTGCCATGCACAAGGAAAGTAGTCGCTGGCAGGGTTTCAAAGTCCTTGTACATTTCTAATCTTAGAGCACGGCTGACGTGGCAATATTGCACGGTGAGCTAAATGAAACCGGTCTGAACACTATTAAAACAAAAACGGTTAAAAGCTAGCAACTGTAAAACACACACACACACAAGTACAAAGTACAAAAAAAAAATATATATATATATATATATATATATATATATATATATATATATATATATATATATGTGTGTGTGTGTGTGTGTGTGTGTGTGTGTGTGTGTGTGTGACTTAATAAACGGCAAATAATGTGTACCCTAGTGTATCTCATCTATATTTCTCACAACATCGATTAAATAAAACAACAAAAATTCCTCCCCCCCCCCCCATAAATCAAAACTGCAGGTCATAATTAATGAACATAATGAACTGAGGAAATATTTTTGACTGCTCTGTGTAACTAATGAACTGAGGAAATATTTCTGACTGCTCTGTGTAACTATTAAAGGTAAATTATTACTAATGCTTTTGAACTTTTATCATTTGTAAACACAATTATTAAAATACATCAGAACATATTTTGATCAAATTGAGTATCACAATTTTTTTCTTAGCAATAATTAATCCAGATTTAATAATCAGACATTCATGCCAAGGTCACACAATAATGTGACATATATTTGCATTACTGATAGTCTGTTAACAAAATAAAACATACAAATACACACGAATTTGGACCAGCCTGATGTTTGCATTTCAACCGGATAACAACCATACCTATAGCAATGCTTTTCAGTTAAACCTAGTGTTCGGATCTTGAAAATTTCCGGTATGAGTTTGAAAACTGTGACGATGCTATAAATGGGCGGGGAAAACAAAGCTCAGTCTGATGTTACACTGTCAGTATTCTGCAACATTGGTTTTGATCAGTTGGTACACCTGCCTCTTATATTACTTAGAAGTACTTCATTATTTCATGACGTATGGAGAAGTAGCCCCAAAAAATTTAAAACAATGTGTTATGGACAGATTAGCGTAAACTAAAACCAAGGAAAGTGAATGAAAATTTGCCTGAAAAAGTTTTTTTTTTTTAAATATTGGATGAGAAAGCTCATCCGTTTGTATGGATCTCACCTCTTATGAAACCTTCCTAACACCACGATACTATAAGCATACTTACCGAGTTGGATAAAACCTCAGAGTGGTAGCCAGTACAGCCAATCAAATACAATATTAATTCATAACTATGCATAAATTTTTCACATAATCAGATAAACCCAACATGTTGGCGATATAAGCTGATTTACCAGTTTTTATATAAATCATTTCAAAGCTACATTTCATCGAAGCAACTGAGGTTCTACGAGGAGAAACAACTTCCATGAATACAAGAAAAGTCCATTTTTCTTATTTTTTTCTTCTTTCTATTTAACTGCTGAATATGAAAAAAAAATCATATGTTATATATATTTATTAGAATGTCCAACATACCAGATTGGGAAAAACTATGTTTATCTTGCATTCTTAGTTAGCAAGTTCACAACGTACATATACGTGCAATGTAAAATTCCACGGTATGATAGACTCAAGACAGATTTTGGATATTACCATAGAATCACCTGGCATTACGGCCAAGTGCGCTTCCAAGAGCTAATAGTGGTATGTGCATCACAAAAGGCAACTCCCTACAATTTGGTTAGCAGGGCAATAAAAGGGATAATCTCTGCTGGAAACCAAAGTTCGAACAAGATGGACATTCGGGGTCTAAAAGACAACGTGGAGTGCTGGAAATCAAACTTATTTAAAGTCTCTTCATTAATAAAGGTACACAAAATACATCAAAGTTTTAGCAGACAATATTCCTGCTGTAAGGGGCCATAACTCTTCTAAATTATATGGCTGAGAAAAATAAAATCAGATTTATTCAAAGGTCTTGTAAGTAATTAAACCCCACATTTTCGGTTGAAATGCAACAAGGCTTGGTGAAGTTACGCCGCAGAAACACTTGTCAGAACGATGGGCAATCTGTGGTCCTAACTCCTATAAACGATATCGTGGAACGCTGTCAAATTCTCTCAAAGTCTTATAAACCTGAAGCCACAGGCCAGCTTTCTTGTTTGGGTGAAGCTGTCTGCAAAATTCAACGTCAAGAAGAGGGGCATTCTGTGCCCATATCTTGTAAACGAGGCCAATCTCATATATGACACGTGTGTGTGTGTGTGTGTGTGTGTGTGTGTTTGCACGCGCGCACGCGAATTTGAGGATGATATGGCGGATACGTCTTTCCTAAACAAATGTATTTACCTCGTTAATTATCATTATCATTATTATTATTATTATTATTATTATTATTATTTCTGCTGCTGCTGTTGTTGTTCTTAAATTAAAACTTTTACTTTGAAACAAACACAAGTTAGAAGATTAGAGAGCGCTATCAACCCAACAGTAACCAGTCAGAGTGCCTCTGCTGGTTGGTTGGTTGGTGTTAAATTGTAGACAAATAAGCGGATTCGGAAGCGGTATTAGTTTTTGTTGTTTCTAACAACCAAGACACATTTTTTAAATATGATTTTATACTATGTAACTCTAAAGTTCATAAGACCAAACCTTAATCTTTCTTGCACAAAAAATAACAGTGAATTTATTGTGACTACGAAAATATTGCTTTAAACGGGTCGAAAATATATTGTCTAATTTTAAAAAGAAAGAAAAAAGAATGTACCCTTTTGGAGTCATACTCACAAGAGACATAAATACTCGGAATAAAAGAATTAAACCTCAAATACCAAATGTCGTAATTGTGGAACGAACAAAATAGAAAAATACAAAATTCCTTTAGAAGATCCTAAAACAAAATTTGCATCGACACGAAGGCTGTTGAACTGTATGGCGGATATAACAATAACACCTTGTAATAGTTTTCTTTTCTAATTTTTTGTCCTTGTGATATTCCCATACTTGACTTTCTTTACATCCTAATTCTCCCATACGTTTTTTTACACCCGTACTCTCTCTCTCTCCCTCTCTCTCTCTCTCTCTCACACACACACACACACACACACATTGTTCAAGATGAAGGCTGACAGTCGAAAATGCCTGAAACAAGTTCATTTGCGCAATTAGTTTAGTGTATTATCATTAATCATATCTACGTCATACGAACATGATGTATAGTGTATTATCATTAATTATACCTACATCACTCGAACAAAATGTCACTGACCGATGAACTATTTCCTTCTAACATTTAACGTCACCACCTGCGTATACGGATACGCAATACACGAAGCTACAAACGATGCTAATGTATAGCGAAACTTGGACGCAGATTATAAAGTTATTTTGCGAGGTCAACTCTTAAAAAACACCTTTATTTGAAAACAACAAGAAAACAGTCATAAAAGTAGAAGTGGTTATTCAGAGCTGAGTAAAATACTTCTTAATGCTCTAGACTACATTCGTGTCACCAGATTTCGCGTTTGAAAGAATAATGCTGAAATAGATACAGAAGGAATAAATGAAGTCAGTTGGTTTCGACCTTTCAGTGATGTACCCCACCTCAAAGGTTGACCGTAGCACTTATACTAATGTATGCCATGAGATGTTTCAACAATTTTGTAAATAGAAAGGCATTGATAAACTGGATAATAGTGGAGTTTGTAAAACTGGACAGATGATGATGATATTCTTTTATTCCTCCATTTTCTGAAGATTTTAAGACAAAAAAGAAATGCATTTAAATACATAGAATCACAAAAATAGTAGATTCGTTACTTATTGAATTATTTCCAATAGCAAACGAATAAATAAATTAAAATCATTACTAATCTAGATAGAGATATATATACGATAAAACATTTGAAAATGTATCCTCACAACAAAAATAGTTTCCTACTCTCTTTGCAATCCAGTACAAGTATTTCTTTCCTTATATTTTGAGTGAGTTCTCTATTGAATCGAATATATAATATCCTTTATCTTAATGAAATACTTGGTAGATAGTCTGATCATATTTAACCATGCCTCAAATTCTAAACGTTCTGATATATCATTTAAACCACCAAGTAGTATAATCAGTATAACATCATCGATCTGATCACAGAAATCACGGTAAATCACTGGAGGCATATACGAAAATAGACTTTCCATCAAGTGGTTTCTGTCGTCTGAGGTTAAGGCACAATTCATCGAAATGTGCAAAATACGGTCATGACTCATTTTGCCACATAGGGGACACAGTCCAGGTCTTGCTTGCATTCCTCCAATACGAATTAATGTCCCATATTCCATTTTTCTGCTTGAGTCAGTGTAAGCTATTTTCCATAGATGATGCATTTTTAATCCTGGATTAATTTTTAAAAATCTACCAAATCCCTCTGATGGATTTCTGATACGCATTTCATGTTTTCTCTCCTCTAATATCTGTATTCTTGTCCCAATTAAGTTTTTCCATGTTATTTTGTCTGGAAATTTTCCAGTGAAAATAAAGTCGTTGAGATAGTCTTCTAAATCATACTTTTTTAGTACAGTATTTACATCATATATAAAAGAGTTGTAGCTATGTTGGGGGTCAAAAATAAAATTTCCAACAACCCAGAGGAAAACCTTTTTAGCCGTTAAATTTGCTGATGTTCTACACATGCGACCAAGGAATACGAGTTTTTGCTTATCTATGCGAGCTTCCATTGATATCATCCCCAAGCACGATGTCGTAGATCCAGTAGGCGATCTTTGAGGGAAACCTTGTACTCTCCGGGCGAAATATCGTTGTATTTTCTCCATTGATTCAATGCCCTGATATGACATATTAAACCAGAGTTCTGAGCCATACAAAGCAGATGGCAATATAACTCTTTCCCAGACTTTCACAGAGACTATAGGATTCATTCCATTTGCATTTAATCCAGTTGAGTATAGTGAGTTTGTTACACGTTTAGCTTTATCGTAGGAATAGATTATACGATCATTAGTTTTCATTGATTGCGAAAAGGTAACTCCTGCATATTTCACTTTTTTTGCTCTAGGAATATTCTGTGATCCCAGAGTAATTCCATTTGATGAGTACACTTCCTTTCTTTTACTAAATATCATCCAATTACTCTTGTTAGAGTTATATTTCAATTTCCACTTCTGTGCATACTGATAAGCTGTATTCACGAGTATTTGCAATCCATTCAGCGTAGAGCTTAGTAGAGTAGTGTCGTCTGCCAAAAGCATGCCAGGTATGTTCATCTGATTCACTGTTATCCCGCAATTAGTCATTACTAGCTCATTCAATAGGTCATTTATGTACACGAGAAATAAAAAAGCCGACATTACACGCCCTTGACCAACGCCTCTCCGTAATGGAAATGTGTTAGATATACATCCTCTACACGCTACACAGGCACTTGACTGTGTGTAGGAATGGGCGATTATTCTCCATATTTTTGCATTAATTCCTAATATTTTTAGTTTTTTTAATAGTCCACAATGCCACAGTCTATCGAATGCCTTTTCGTTATCCAGAAAAACAGCATATACATTAGAGTTATGATTATTAAAGTACATCAAACATTCTTGAAGAGTAAAAGCAGCGGAGATAGATCCAGCCTCCTTACGAAATCCAAATTGATAAGGATGTGGAAAGCTTATTTTGTCTAAATACTTTTGAATTCTAGTCATCAATATTTTTTCAAACAATTTTCCCAGACAAGATGTCAATGTTATACCACGATAATTCACTGGATCCTTTTTATCTTTACCATTTTGTTTGTATATCGGTATAATCATCCCACATCTATATACATTAGGCAAATACTCATACTGGATCATGTAATTAAAAAGGACAGTTAAATGTCTGATTAAATATTTTCCACCATACTTTAAGTGTTCATTCGATATGCAATCAATGCCTGGTGATTTTTTTGTTTTTAGAGACTTGATATGCTGCAACACTTCTTCCTCTGTAATATTATTACATTTTATGTTATCAGTCTCTAGTTTGCTTTCTTCGTACATATTCTTCATTTTGACACAATCATTATGTTCCTCATCTGTTGTACCACTTAATTCAGAAAAATATAGTTTCCATAGATTGACACATTCATCCAAAGTATTAGATTCTACTCCTCGAAATGCAATATTACCAATGTCCGATTTATCTTTTCTATTTTCCCGTATGACTGCATAGAATTCGTCTATTCCCATTTCTGCACTCTTTTCTATCTCTTCAAATATACACTCTTTATATACCTTTTTCTCTTGCCTATGTTTCTTTCTAAACTTTCTTTTCGCGTCCTTGTATCTTCTTTTGATGCTACACTCTGTGCTTCTATTTATTCCTGCTTTGATCCATTCTCCGCGCGCTTTTCTCATATTCTGATGTAAATTTTCAAGCCCACTTTTCTTCCAATATGGTTTCAAGTGCGATTTGAATTCGGACTTTGGAATATATCGGTCTGATGCAGTTATTACACTCTTAGTTATCAATTCATTATACTTCTCTATATCTTCTACCTTTTTACACTCATAGGTGAAATTCAAGAATGCACTAACATCAGATTTATACATGCTCATTTCTAATGGATTTGCCAAGTTCCATTTCATTCTTGGAGATACACATGTCTTTTTATTTTCCTTCAGTATATCTTTTGCAAGTGCCGCTGTAATAGGTAGGTGATCCGATATTGAGAAATCGATTTTGTCATTTACTATGTGTCTTTTTACAGCACCTCTAATTATTTCAGGTATTAATATATAATCAAGTGTGGACGTTCGTGACATGTCTTTTGATCTATACGTGATGTAATGTTCATGTGGTTTTATCACCAGCGTAGCAACTATGTTTCTCTGTTCTATTCTTTTTTTGAGAGCAAGATCTCTTCTTGATGGATTTTTACACACAAGATCTGCATTCATGTCGCCCGTAATTATGCATATATTTTCAGCAGAATACCTATCATACACATCAAAAACATTTTCACAAAATTTGTCATATGCATCATCAGTTCTAGTTGTCGAGGGAAAGTAGGTTGCAATCAAAATTATAGGTTCCAAGTCTCTCACTAAGATTTTCACCGCCATAATATTTGGGAACTCATTTTGTAAGGTGCTTGCTTTGCATAGTGATGATCTATAAAATACGGCAACCCCGCCACTACCTCTATAGCATTGTTGTATCTTTTCAGTAGGTAGCGCAACTACTTTGAAATCATCATGTAATTTATCTAAATACGTTAGATTCTTTGTACAAAGCCAATGTTCAGTGATAACAAATATATCTGTGTCTGGTAACAATTCAATTAGTTTCTGCGTGCTAGACATTATACCACGTACATTCCATGTTGAAATAATGATCATAATTATAATTAAGAAGCAATTACTAGTCATATGGTTATGCTCATTAGGAATATATTTTGTAATTCTCATGCGTTTCATCAAGTAAGTAGCCTTCTCTCCATTTTCTGTTTGTTATCCATTCCCTACATTTTATTCCAGAACTCCAAAATGATTCATTATTCATCATCAGTTCAAAATCTTTATCCAGTACATTTAGTCGAAATGTATATATATTTGATCCATCCCAATGGGGTCGTTCCTTTATGAGGCGGACGAATGTTACTGTCACACCTTCCTCCTTGCACTGAGTTGCAATAGCTGTCCTTACTACATCTATATTTTTTCTCGATTTGACATTTGATAGCAGAATGCGTCTTATTTTGTTTCTTACAACTGGTTCAAACACATCCGGTTCTATATTCCTTTGATTGGGTCTGGTAATAATTGTCTCAATATGTCTATACGATGTATCTTCCTTTTTTTGTCTCTCCTCGTCATTCGGAATCATTCTTTGATCATTTGGTGATTTGTTGTGCCCTATTTGATCTTTATTTATGTTTTCATTTATATTTATGTTAGCTCTATCTTCATATCTTAATTTCTTTTGCTGATTGTAGGTTGATGTACTTGCATTGTGAGATGTTATTTCTGTGCGCTGATTATGATTCACATTTTCCGTTATGTTAGTCCGATCATTCCGTGAAAGTGGCGGGAAATCTTTCAATGTAAACATAGCGGGACCATTGCTAGGCAAATTTGCTGGAAGAGCTCTAGCAGGCTCTTTATGTATTTCTTTTTGTCCATGTACTACATTTTCTTGATCAATAGATGGAGAGATAACATGTCTACTCTCCTTGTATGCTGACAGTTCATGATTTCCATGATTTTCTTTCATTTGCAAGTCTACGTTTCTATCACTTCCTTTGTTAGACTGATTGAATAAAAGTTTGTGTCTTGTACAAATTGTGTCTAACTTTCCCTCAATACAGTTAATCTTTTTCATGATCACATCTAGATGTTGATGTACATGAGAAGATAATTCTTTAATCTCATTTTCCCGGGTTGCCATTGATGACATCTGGAAATACATTCCTCTATTATCATTGATTAGTTTTTCTTCCTTTAATTTCAGTTGTTCTATATGAGAGTTCGCCTCTTTGAGTTTCTTCGTAGTTTCCACTAAGTCTGACTTTAAGTTTAGGATCTCATTTTCTGTCCGTGTGATAATATCACCCAACTGGTTTTCCAATCTGGAGAATTTTTCTTCAAACTTATCATTCATTATCGCTATCTGCGCAAATATTGTGCTCATTCTATCAGCATCTTCATCAGTTCTTTGTAAGGCGCTATCATTGACCGGAGCTTTCGGACTTTGTGATATACAATCACTGCGAATTGAGTTTATACGCTGGGATGATCTTGTTTCAGAATTATGTTTCAATGCCCATTTAGATATACATGCTTTCATGTCACTGTAATTATTTTCTCCTTCAATGAAATGGAATATAATATAAATATCTTCCGATAACTTATCCTCCACAGGAGCACTATTTGTTCGAGGTAAACGTTCTACTAATCGACCATCAGGACAATCATATCTCTTCCTTTTTGCTAGATCAAAGAGAGCTTGCCTAGAATCCCTGAGACCTTTGACATCAAGTGTTGATTTCAATCTTTTTTTGAAGGCACTTCTATTAAGAGTTCCAAACAACAAGAAAACAGTCATAAAAGCAGAAGTGGTTATTCAGAGCTGAGTAAAATACTTCTTAATGCTCTAGACTACATTCGTGTCACCAGATTTCGCGTTTGAAAGAATAATGCTGAAATAGATACAGAAGGAATAAATGAAGTCAGTTGGTTTCGACCTTTCAGTGATGTACCCCACCTCAAAGGTTGACCGTAGCACTTATACTAATGTATGCCATGAGATGTTTCAACAATTTTGTAAATAGAAAGGCATTGATAAACTGGATAATAGTGGAGTTTGTAAAACTGGACAGAAGAGAGAGAGAGAGAGAGAGAGAAAGTGAGAGAGTGAGAGAGAGAGAGAAAGAGAGAGCATTGAAGAAGGTATTATCCTAAATGTTTATACAAGTTTTGGTACTGCTATTGACGTGGGGATATGACTTACTCGACTGTAAACCACACTGAGAAGAAAATGTAAAATTTCAAGCTATATAATAACAAGAAATGTGTTAATGCAACACGCATGCCCAACTACAGAGCATACAATGACCTAGACACTAAACTTAACCAAGATGGGACGGACCGCTGTACAAGGGTAAAAATATATGCCCCTACCGATGTCAATGCGGGGCATCAAAAAATTCTACGATTTGGGGATAAATGTTAGAACATATTTCAGGGCTGAAATGGAAACCCTTAGTAGATGTATTCTTGACTTGGCCAGTCGTAAAAATAATGTTTCCACTTCACTCGTTAATTTTTTTCTTGTATTCACTATAAAAAATCCAGATATCCTCTATGCGTACCTTATAATGCTTCTCTACTTTTAAAACGTCTATGATCCAATATAACTTATATGTGGACCGTATTTGTGTGATGAGTCAAGGGGACTTCTGTCATCTGCCCATTTTAAAGAAAGCAACATCTAGACACCTAGTGTTGAGAATCGGATTAAAGTTTACAATCTATTATCAGTATATTCCAACATATTGATCTGTTAATAATCGATTAATTTGTCCAAATGATTTCTTGCCAAAAAGTTTTAAGTACGAAACAATTTGAATATATCAGTACATGGTTTCGACCACAATTGATCAGAGAAATCGTTATCGATTAATTGGCGAGTCCACCTAAAGTGATCAATGCCCGTCGAAATGGGTGAATAGGAAATGAGCTAGTAGATAATGTGAACACATAAAATCACGTGTGTATCATTGAATCCGATAAGACATGTGATTGTGTGAGGATGAAATAATTTATAATTATAATGAAAATGTAATGTAAATCAAGAGCAAATGTCAAAATTGGCTTAAGGCTTCAATTGTTAACCTTTTCTCGCTAAAAGGATATTTTTTAAAAATAATTCGATGAACAGATGTTCCTGCCAAAGAAGCAATTAATGTTATGCAAAAAGCAGGGAGGAGGATATAGGATATTGTGTGGGGTTTGTTTGTTTCTTAATTGAGTTTACATAATGTAGGGTTAAAATATATATGCAAAACTCTGTGCTGGGGATATTATGTTCAGTGTAACGGCGTTTCGAAAGGGGTCAAATATATGTGAATATTGCCAGCTGTCCAAGTAGAAAGTTGAAGGGAAACAACAAAGTGAAAGATTATGTAAGTGTTTTTCTTAAAAGAGTTACCTCCCTGCTTTAGATAAGGACAGCGATAAATAATTATTGGACTAGTCCGAACAGTTCACAGCAATATCTTTGGCTTTATAGCTGTCATAAGTAGCATGGATTATTTGACGTGATGAAAGCATTAAGAATTTATATTTACAGATTTAATCTGATCAATCCTATAGAGTTTTCTACATGTCTCCGTGCTTTATAATCGTTTAAATAAGTGCGCATTAACTAAACCCTTTGGCTAGGATAATTTCGCAGAAGGTCACTATACCTGACACCCAGACATTCTTCAGATGGTTACAGCGACAAAGTTGAGACTTAGATAATGTGGACTGAAAGTCAACAATAGAGGCAGAAGTAGAAGCAAACAATTTTTAATGCATTCATACTTTGTCCTATATGTTTAATAAACCTTGAAAGAAAACGTAAGCATGCAGAAAAAAGATCATAAATAGAAAGGAATGCTAATGCTGACAACATGGAAGGTTGCATGCCTCCACAAACATCATCTGCACTGGAGCATCGTTTTACTAACGTGTGAAAGATGTGCGTCAAGTAAGGTTGACGTGAATTACTTCAACGATCTTATGTTAGCAGAATCTTCCCGTATCACTAACGTTCCGTAGACTACGTAATAATGTAAGTACTTGCGTAACTTTAAGGCAAACACATGTGCTAGTGAAACGATCCAAAACAAATTTAATCATTCGTGTCTTTTGAACAGAGCAAGTAATTCTGAAGTGCATTAAAGTGAAGTGAAAATAATAAATTAGCATTTTAGGTAAAACTTTAACTTATTAGTACAAATAAACAGACTATGTAAGTTATGTACATTCGTCCAACTGACGTTAATTTGCATCGTGTTATTTATCGACAGTGACTTTAACTACATTCTAATTACACAAATAAGCATAACTAGAACTAGTCACAGCATCCTCGGCTTTTTCCTCACGTTGAATAAGAAACCTCAGATCCGATTCTCCGCCGTTGAGAACTATTTTGATAACTACGTCTGTTCACATGGCGCATTACGGCGGCGAAAGAGACAATGTCACGATCGGAACATCGTTGGGTTTTTTTTTCTGTCACAGCATATATGGTGCACGCCACCTCAATAAACAAATCCTAACTTCTGTTGATGTTATTTTATATTGCGGTAACGTTATTAATGAAACGGCTGTGATGGATCCTCAAAGTTACCAGCGCGAAAATATAATCGAAGTAGTACATCAGCCACGAGATAAAATCGCAAGAAAAGCGTTTTACTCGAGAAATACAAGAGCATGTTGTCGGGGATGCGTTTTGTGGACTCGCCATGGCAGCAACTGTTGGCCTGAATGTGACAGGAATTGCAACTACGATGAGTGTCATAAACACGCCCATCAGATTTGCCGTTGGAGTTATAATGAAAATAACTGGTCGCGGACAAAATAATTTCATTCGGTAGCATAAATAAACACGCGTCTATTCGAAAATTCTCGCAGTGGCACAAAACAGTCTCTGCACTATCGCCAGACAGTACTCAGTCGCCATCGAAAATAACAACATTACCACGGTTGAGTTCAAGACAGTGTTGATGCAAATGGAAAACTCTCGACGACTTCGTGCGCAAATACGGAACCGCGATACAAAATCGAAACAGGGATTAGATTTACATGCGGCACAAAACGAGTAAACTATCGCGGGCGGGCTCGCAAAGCGTCATCACGTTTCATGCGAGTTCCTGTGATCCGCTTTTGAGATAAAACTCATGTGCGTGTTTGTGTGCGAGTGAGAAGGGTTTTGTCAAGTTTTGGATTTCGAAACCATGCGGGTTTAGATTTTTCTGTGGGCTGGGAATGTACTCGCATTTGTCAGGGGCTCAAAGTAAAGGGTGTAGAAGGCTCTAACAAAGAGATATGCATTAAAAATATTTATATTAAAAAAAAAAAACAAAAAAAAAAACAAAACCTGTATTATCACACAACTCTTTTTTCCAAGAGAAACCTATCTTGGTTACAACAAAAAAGGATTTGGCTTGCTGAAATTCATGACCATTGTTACCACTTTAATTTTACTTTTCGCATTAAAAATGTTAAATGACATTGATTAAAGAAAAGCATACTTTCATTTTGTCAGACCAAATTACTTCATTTTATCATTTGCAACTCTCAAAACCAGCCATGCAATCAACAGAGGTGGAACATGTTTTTTGTCACAATCGTCGATACGCATACCAGAAAAACTCAAATGACCTCCATCACCAGTTGAGGATCTATGTTTATCATGCAGTTATCGAGGCACAAAATGTAAGCATGATGAGATGAAGAGTACAATAAGTATAAAAATACGTACCAAGCGTGAGGAAAGTAGAAGGATCAAAACTAAACGAAGGCAACACAGTTGCAGGTTGAAATACCTGAGAAGTCATCACCAGGTACGCAAGCAACAGGCATCATGGCTTGGATTTGATTTGATCTGGTGTTTACTGCATAGCATCACAAATAGGTTAATTGGTACCAAGGCAACTGGAGTAACGTGGCATGCCCGAAAGCATATAGCAGTAGCGTACCCAAGATGATCCGATGGTAGGAGTCAAACACACATCCATTGGGTCGAGAGCCCAGCACGCTGACCACTCACCTATCGCGTTTCTACTCGTGGGTTGTAACAAAACTATTTACAAGAGATGACTAAAAAAACTAAAATGCTAATGCCGATTCAAGGTACATTGCATCACTGACGAGCTGAAGTAAACAGGTTACACCGTCGCGGAAAGATCAAAGGAAGAGGCACAATCGGTGTAGAAGAGAGGAAATAAGGGCCTTGAAAAACTGTAGGAAGGAAAGAGCTGAAGAGAACCTATAGCCAAAGGTCAAGAAAGTTGTCCTACTCAACTAAAACTAGGCAAAAAAGTATTGCCAGATGACAAAGTACGAAAAAATAACACCAGAAAACAGTGAGATTATAAGAAACGCATATAATTTTCAAGCTGAAAGCAAGCATACAAAATTAAGACGGATCACAACTGTGCACAATGTGTACGGACAAGGATGAGAGAGTCACATAAGCAGTGATTACAGCAAGCTAGTCCAGCATGAGTGAAAGTCGGCACGACAAACAGCCCTAGTAGTATACCAGTAGTTGTCTAAGAAATATGGGATTAAGAATACAGGCAAGAAGTATAGTCACAAGATTGGAAGCTCGTTGAAAGCACAAAGGCAAATATCCTGTTCGATTTCAACATCCAGACTGACCACAGGATACACTAAAGGAAGTTAAAACATGCCACACACTAAAAGAGAGTAGACAGACCTGTAAGGCGCCGTAGCAGACAAAACCTGGTCCAATGAGAAATTTGCAGCTGAAATTTCGATGTATGTCGAGAAATCCAAAATCACATGTTGGATCAAACTGTCCTTAAAGTTCTATTTTCTAGATCGAGATTATAGATTATATAAGTTGAATTATACAGTGGTGGTTTAAAGTTATATTTCCTATGTCGACGTTTTACAGTGTATATTTTGAATTACGCAGCAGTGATTGAAATTTAAATATCATATCGAGAATCCCTAATTCACACGTTAAATGTAACTGTTTGTGATGAAAATTCCATTTCATTTGGCGAGCATTTAGATTGAATATGTTGAACTTCACAGCAACGAGAAGCAACCTCCTTTTTAAAAAAATAACGCGGTCCGTTCACGAGAGCGAATTCTAGCGAAGAAATTCATAGTAATTCTCGACCTGTGAACTGTAACTTTCAAACTGTAAATGCATGAAATGTAATGGCGCCTCATAATTGAATACACAAATGATGTATCTTAATACTCGATATTATTTCCAATTGTTAAAGCGGACATTGTGTAATGTTACTTTTAACACCAACATATCATTTCACCATATAAAAATAGCAATTCTGACAAGCACAATAAAATGTCCAATCACCGCTGTGTAATTCAAGAAATACAATCTAAAAACTCAGCATACGAAATGGAACTTTCAGAAACAATCAATGTGATTCAACATGTTAATTTGAAACGCTCGATATATGACAATTAAATTTAAACAACCGACGTGTAATTCAGAAGATACAATCGAAAAACTCGACATTGGACATCGAATTTTCAACCAGCGCTGTGTAATTCAACAGATGAAATCTAAATACTCAAGATATAAAATGGAACTTTCAACATAAACTCTTTGAATCAATACGTAAGTTAGGAATTATTGACGTATGACATTAAAATTTCAACCACCGCCGTGTAATTCAAACGACACAATCTAAAACCTCGACATAGAAAACATAACTAACAACCACTACTGTTTAATTCAACAGATGCAATCTAAAATCTCGACCTAGAAATTAGAACTTTAAGGCCAAGAATTTTTTATACAACACTTGAAATTTGAATTCTGGACATACGACATTCAAATTTCAACGGCAACATTCTGATTGGACCAGACCGTCATCATATACATATTAGCACCGAGCATTTTCAAGTCGCTCGCAAAGACAATCAGAAAGTAACCAACTGCTGTGAAGAGAGAGAGAGAGAGTTGTTGTTGTAGGGTTTAACGCCATTTTTCAGCACAATATAGGTTATACATGGCAGCCAGTATCAGTTGTGGAGGCAGAACCTGCGAAAAGCCCAGAAAGAACCATCGAACCACGAGAAGCTACCGGCAAGCTTTCTCACATACCCACATTGGCCGAGAGAGAGTACCAAACGCTGTGAGAATACTAGCAGTACTACAACACATATTATGAGACAGTCTAAAATAAAATCCTCAAAATAGAACTAAAAGCCTAAAGCTATGCCTGGAACAGAAAGCAACATTCCTTGGAACAGCAAGAATCTTGCGTGATATATCCCTACGATCTAAGACCACAGGAAATGTCCTTTCTCATGCGAAACAGAAGAACAGGTGAATGCCAGTAACAGGCTGCGAAAGCGAAAGCGAAAAAAAAATACAAATAATAATAATAATATTTTTTATTTAAAAAATCCTAGTGTTTTGTAATAAAGTCACGCAAATACGTGATTCCGTCTCTATGTGTCGTGATGGAGTAAAGAATAAACACTCCCTCACGTAACCGAAGTCTGTCCAGTTATGGAAGCTTCCCACGCTTGAAGTAAGTGTTGAAACGCATTGTACATGTCATGTCGTTATATTACAATATACAGATACCTTTATGAATACCTTGTTAAGTAACAATGTATTTAAAGATGATTGTATGATTAACATGCTCAATTCTTGTAAATGTATCTGCATTCCGACGAGCGATGACGTTTTAGTACCACACTCTCCAGTAAGGAGGTATTATAAATATCTTCAAGAGGCGGGATACGTCAAGCTTTTTGATTGGTTAATTGAGTATCCCTCAGCTACCGTATTTGTTTATAAAAACATCTTCGACAGATCCAAGCTGTTTTTCGGACACTGAACACCGACATATTGGTTGTATAAAAATACAGATACTAAACAACGGCTATGGCAATGCTGTGGGTATTATTGAAGCTGGTGTAAACAACCCATAGCAATAATAGAATAACCATAATTTATCCGGTTTGGAACACATTCAAAATTACCATATTTCCCCATCAATGTGGGCATACTAACTTCTAATCCGTATTATTCCAATCCTAGGTAGCAACCCCATAGCAGATATAGTACATTTATGTACATGTATGTGAAGGAAAGTAGAAGTACGGAAAAACACTAACCATATAATCCACCAATGGTAGATGTTTTGTAATGCATAAATTGCATAAATTGCGGAGTAAAGTCATTGTAACCCTCAAATAACAGTCTCCAGTATTAGGTGCATGTTAGTACCCATTGATGGCTCAGAAATATGCAAGCATAGTATCACTGTCTGTATTGTGCACGCGTGGTTCCAGTGTTTGTATAAATGAATATGTTATATTCCAGTTTATCCTGACTAAGTTTTATTTTGGTCAAGTGCAAGGCTGGGACGAACCATTTGAAAAAGACGTTGACCACCACCACCACCACCACCACCAATAATAATACTACTAATAATGATAACGCATAAAGAGCAGGCAAATCAAAAGGAATGCGGTCATTAAATTAAGTATAGATTTCAATGATTTGATGGAAATGAAAAAGAGTGTGGTTGTAAAAATGAAGCAACGTGGTCCATGTTACAAGCAAATTGCTAGAATTCAAGGATATTTAAGTTTAACCACTATAGGTGTTGTTAGCAAAACAAACAAGAAATAGAAAATAGTAGACCAGTATTAAGGCATGAAGAACTACTAAGGAACAAAGAAAATAAGCAATTTAAATTCCATGTGTCCATTTGAAAGAACCAGAGACTTTAAGTGAATACGCTGAAGACAACAACTTAGTTAAAATTATAGTATGTGCAGATATGATAAGAATATGTGAAGAAATGGCAAATAAGGAAAAGAAAGCAGGACAAAATAACGTGATCGAATATATGTGCAAGATCGCTGAATAGAGAGATAATACAGGCAATACAGAGTGAATACAGGCAATAGTGAATACAGGCAATACAGAGTGAATACAGGCACTACAGAGTGGATGCAGGCAATACAGAGTGAATACAAGCAATACAGAGTGGATGCAGGCAATACAGAGAGATAACAGGCAATACAGAGTGGATATAGGCAATACAGAGTGAATACAGGCAATACAGAGTGAATACAGGCAATACAGAGTGGATGCAGGCAATACAGAGTGAACACAGGCAATACAGAGTGAATACAGGCAATACAGAGTGGATGCAGGCAATACACAGTGAATACAGGCAATACACAGTGAATACATGCAAACATAAAAGCAATATGGATTAAGAAGAGGCATAGTCACCCAAAACAAACCTTTTGTTTTGAGGCAATCGCTTGAACAAATTATAGAATATCGATCCTTTTTTAGATACGAACTTTTTTAGTCCTCGGTCTAAAGTTTTGATTAGTGTCAACACAGAATATTTTGTTTAAGATCTTACAACCTTTGTTAGTTAAAGCAAACATTTATATATTGGTATACATATGTTTTGCCGAAAAACTGTCAAATGGATTCCGTGTGAAAACTATCATTTGGCATGGATGTGTCATGTCATGTTTCTTGTTTATAAACAAGAGATCGTAGTTATTAGCGTCCCTATAATTCGATAGGTGGCATCACGGAACATAGTGACCCAACATTACTTCCGGTTTACTTCCTGCTTTACAAACAAACAAAGAATCTATAACATTTTTCTTTAAAACTCTTTGAATCTTACAGATCATTGACGTTTTCGTCACTCGAATGACAGCTAGTATTTGAAAGGTACATTACCCTTGACCTTTCCATGTGACTAGTGCCATGCTAAATTTACTATTTATCATAACTTTCTCATATTTCGAAATTGTTAAATTCGTAAGATGGCAAATCGCCATCAACCATTTCATGCTACGAAAAACAGAAAGGACTAGTCTATTGGAATTTAAAATCAATATGGGTACTCTTTTTTTATATAATTTTATGGGTTGTATTTTACGAAAGGATGTAATAATCATCCAAATGTTAATAGAATGTCAAAAAAAAATAACGATCACAATACACGTACTAATGCCCTTGTGGTCTTAAGTTATTAAGACCTGAAGTTAATGTCGGTTTGAGACTGTCCAATATTTCATCATGCATTCCCGTTGGCGAACAGTGTTCGATGTTGTATATGACGTCATAGTTGTACAAAACATTGCAGTCCTAAGGTAAAACATAAATACGAAAAACAACCAATATATATATTGAGAGAGAGAGAGAGAGAGAGAGAGAGAGAGAGAGAGTTATAAATATACACCAGACAGAACGGAAAGTCCTATCCTTGGATTGTGAAGGAGAATGCTTGATTAAGTGTAGGCAGAATTAATATTAAATACAAATAATACTATCATACAGGTTAGAGAATTTTTATTTCGTATACTACAGAGACTCGAACCCAGGTCCGCGGGTAAACGGCACCCATCGCTTTTTCGCCTTGCCTGTACACACCAGCCCATATTCCATCACGACTAAATACACATCACCAACAAATGATGCAACTGAGTCGGTGTTATATGCACTTGTGTGTAGCAGACACACTGGCATGATGACCTAGTAATTAATTCTCATCTATCTAAACAGCCATTCCCGATTCCTATGTTTGCTACACACGAGTGCATATAGTTCAGATGATGTCACGTATTTCTAACTCAGGGTCGACGAAAGTAAATATGAAATGTGCTTTATGCAAACATTGTTGTAAACATAAGTTGGTATGATCCATCGCTGGGAGAGACCAGGTTGTATTATTTTATTCTAAGTAACAAATAAGCAGTGACATCACGGGGGTGGGTGTGGACCGCACCCGGTGACACCATCAGTTGGGTTGATACCAAAATGGCTGTCTATACAATTTTTGAATTTTTTGCAGGAAGGAGGTCCATGGGGGTGAAACCATGAGTTACCGCACTGGGTGACACCAACCCCAATGACGCCACTGCAAATAGGTATGTAAAAAAGTTAAATTATTGCAGACGTAAGACTCGAGACAGCTAACCTAATCGATTAAGTTGCTATTCTGCAACGAGGTTATAGTTTTCAGAAATTATCGGAAACTTCATTGTATTGGATTGTTTATAATCAACATATTACCTGCTTACATTGGTTCGACCCGCAGTGTTTGCGATTTCAGATTATCTTCACTGAGCTGTGTATGCATATATGTAGCTATTATCGTGAGGTTATTAATATGTGTTTCTCCTCGCAACAATCGATAACTTAACCTTGCTCAGCTTTAGTAAAGCAGACCAGTTGTTTCTCATAGTAACAAGATAATCTAGTTCTCTGCTTGACCTCTGGTCACAATTAGCATTTTCATAAAACAACGATTACTTAAATGGAAAATAACCTTCTAGAATGATCCAATGAGCATCGTTTATTTACAACACAATAGCCTACAAAATTCACTTAGGAATCTTCAAAACCCTGACCCTGATCAACATATTTAATCCTTCAGGTTTACGTTATTAATAATCCTGATGATAAGCTCATACACTTAGAGAATAATTAGGCTATTATTAGTTGTTTACATAAATGAAATAAAAAAAAAGAAAACAAAATCAATCAGGTCAAGCAGAAATGAACTCAATTTTGGACAAGGTCAATTCCAGCATACAATGTTTCATTGCAATAGCATGTAATGAAATAAACAAAATGAAACTAACAAACTAACAGTTAAATTAAACATAAGTAACACTTGTCATTGTTATTACGACTATATAGTCTTAAACTAAGTAACAGAAATGAGCTAAAACCAATAAGTTTTGTACAATTTAACAAATAAGTTATTACTCCTAGAATACAAAGTGAAAATTGAAAAAGAACTTTCAGTATTGTGAACGAAATCCCAAACAGTCTTAAAAGTTCTATCACATGTCCAATGAAATAGAGTTACACATCAATTTCAGTGGTGTTCCAAATAAATTCCAGTACTAAATGTACTGGTGTGCTTGCAGTCACGAAGGTGGTAATGTGCCAGTGGCCTGGAATGTGGCGAGCATTTTGTAATTCCAGTGAATAATTTTAATAAATCCATCCAAGGCAAATAGTTAACACAACAGTAAAACTGATTCTTCTTTAGATATTAAGGCAGGAATTAGTAATGTTTCAAGAAAACAACATTCATAGAAAAAGCTAAGATACAATAATAGAGCCGGGAATATGTCAATTTCCTGTATAAAACTGTAACAAGATGACCAGGTTGGATTCGGATTTATAATAGAACACTTTTGATGCTGAAAAAAATACAATGTCTATTGATGAATGACTTAAATGAAGAAAAAAATATACGTGTGTGTATAAGATCCAATTATTGGACAAATTAACACAATCCGCACGAACATAATAATGTGACATAAATGTGAATACAGGTAAATGACTTTGCATTGTACAAAGATAAAGGTTAATGATTCACGGTAAAGAAATGACGTGTTTTAGTCTAATAGTAAAAATTTGTGTACTTTACTCATATATTAAAAATGACGTATTCACTCAAACAGTGAAATATGATGTACTTTACTCAAAATAGTAAAATGATGTAAAAATGGGACAGATATCATATTTTTACAGTGGCAAATTACTGGGTATGACAAACCCCAAAATTAGCCCACGGTTAATAGAATACATCTATGGAGTTACACAAAACACTCCGTCACTAGAATACTTGGCTATCAGTCACACTGGCCAATCAAGCATTCGGCTTTACAGGTAATCACCGACCACCATTCAATCACTTGGTCAATCAGGCAATCAGCGCCCAGCAATCGGTCAGCAACGTGCGATCGCCAGCTACTCAACCAGCAAAACACTGTTCAATCAGCTCTACTGCTGCTATGGTCAGCTTTGTAGCCTTCTCTACAGCTGCTACCCAGTCAACTCTGATCACCTGAAAATAAAATCTAACACCGTGTACTAAGAATAACACGGGCATATACGATAACACGTAATGACGTTATATACGGTAAGCAATACAAATTACATTATCGTCACAACATTACAAAGCAATAAACAGGTTCAGAAGTGAACATACTTGTGTCCGATAAGAATCCTATGGTACTAAACGTTTCTTAATAAAATGCAACTTTATTGCTAATATAGATCTCCTGTTAAGTCACATACAAGAAAAGAAAACATCAGCACTACGCAAGCCGGAGTTACATATAAGATATACAAAAACGTGGTAGCACAATAGTTATAACCTATAATATACATAAGAAATTAATAAATAACTCACATACCTCTACAGCTGGAGATATGCAAGTCTTTAAGTAGACTGCTCACTGACAAAACGTTTCCGTAGTGTATAATGTTTTCATCCTACGGTGAGGTATTTATACACAGACGATGTTGCCCTACATCATCTGTGCGCTTGATGAATATCATTTTTTCCCATCGAAAGCACTCCGCACGTGCGGCATAGGATGAACCGAACTCACTCTTTAAAAATATTGTACAATATACATAACTCAATCATCGGGCATCGTTGTGCGCAAATAACGAAATCCGAGTACATGTATTTAATAAATAACATAGGTATTTATACAATTTCGTGACAAAAACGTTCAAAGTTGTCAACAAGCTGCGGAATTTCCAAGTAAAAAACTGGTGTACTAGACTCAGATTCAAATAAACATGTTTGTCTCCAATAATAATGATCTGAATAGTTTATCTGTAACCATAAAGAAATATTAGATATGTGTTATGTTCTTTACGAAATAAATGTCACTAGTCACGTAGCCCGTTCACTTGCTTTTGGACTAAGGTCAATTACAAAACAGATATACATAACATGTGATAATGGAGAAAAGATAACAAACAATACTACTTGAATCTACATAACAACTGGTCATAGATGAATGCAACTTACTTATGATTTCACGCTTACTGCGTGTATTTCATTCGCGGTTTAGCTCTTACAGATACAAAGTGGCTGTTGTTTTTAGCGTAGAGGGTCACGTCTTATCTCAAGCTATGTGTGTGTTTTTAATTCTTATTTGTTTTCATTCTATCGTTATGTTTGATAGGTATATACATTTTCATTATTATAAAGATCTGTCTCGGATTGACAGACTGGAAACCGGTATCGAAAATTTGTTGGTTATCTGATAGGGTCGAGTAGGAAATTATACAGCTTCGCTTTGACGATCAAGATAATATTGCTGTCGTGGGTAAATAATGATTACACGACTGACAATAATCTCATTTCATTTGCCCCCATTTTATCGTAGACTGTCATATCGGCGTCAAATAGGCATATCATATACAATAAAAGGTGAGAAAGTTTTGATTGAATCTAAATGTATTCAGTTATTCACTCTATAGGTGACCGCTCCGGTGGCCTAAGTGGTTAGAGCGTTCACCTCAGATGGGGGTGGTTGCGGGTTCGAACCCCAGCCGAGTCATATCAGAGACTCATAAAATTGATAATTGCGGCTGCCTCGCTTGACGCTCAGCATTAACAGGTTAGTGTTAGGACCCGTCGGCCTGGTGTCAGGATAATGTGACTGGGTGGGACATGATGCAACATGTCTGATGCATGTTGCCCCAGTGCTAGACATCACTATAAACTGTCACACTGCAGACATCGTCGCGATATGACTCAAACAAATGTCAAATTGAAAACATTGTCAAAGCTACGTTAAAAATCCACATCATACACATACAAGAACACGCCACACTCATTATTGAAACATCGTGTTTTACATACCTCTATATTTCTCATGTAAGCATAGGTATATTCTTCTTAAACGTGTGTGCCATATGTACGAATGACGAACTATACAGTTTAGTACACATTCGACCGGCAGGGCAATATGACAAAGCAATATGGATTTTGAACCAAACGGATTCACTGTCAGGTGCGTTGCTGTCTTTTGAACGGTAGCACCTCATTAACAGACAGTCAGGTATATAAATTGCTTCTATCTGAATATAATAACATGGTTTCTTTTGAGGATTCTCTTATGTGGAGACCAAAAGAAATCGTGTGCACATAGGAGTGTCAATTTATTATCCACCTTGTATTTAAATTAGGTATTTTTTGCCACCTACTACCGTGGATTAAGGGGTGCATAATCTTGAGTTACATATTTCCTTCAAAGATTGATACAAATGCATTTAAATGAGATTATACTTTGTTTTATTATGTACTTAATTGTGAAATATAGAAACTTATTGGCGAATTAATTTTCATATTTTTTTCATTTCTATATTTTCACATGTGAAAAGTATAACCTTATATTTTCAGATGTGAAGGGGTCCCCGAGTGGCCGAGTGGTCTAAAGCGCTCTCCGTTACGAATCACTGCCATCTTACCTCTGTCTGCGTGGGTTCGAGTCTCGGATTCGGCTAATGTGGGTATGTGAGAAAGCTTGCCAGTAGCTTATCGTGGGTCGGTGGTTCTTTCCGGGGTTTTCCCGGGTTCTTCCTCCACTATTAATACTGGCCGCCATGTCGTGTGCTGAAAAATGGCGTTAAACCCAACAACAACATCAGATGTGAAAAATATATCCTTATAATTTTCACGTGCGAAAATACAAAATTTCTTATCATAACATGCGAAATTGATTGTGTGTGCGCACAAACGTTGCACATGTTGAAGCACAACACGAGTACTTGCTGAGCTAGAACAAATAAATAGAAACTGCCTTACATATAAATTAATCTCTGATAAAGAAATTTGACCAGACGCCGCTTTCATCTCTCTGAAGTTACTTCCCCTTACTTGACAACACCGATAAACCCGCTGCGATGCATTGACAAATCGGACTCGCGTTGTTTTCAATTAGGGTGAAATAGTTTACAAAATGACAAAAATGTAATTTACTGAGACATGTTAGGTCAACCCAATTCTGTCGCTTTTTTATATCACGTATATTTATATGATCATCCTATAAGAGTGCTGTGAATTTGCCAAAAGTGGGTGAGTGTTTTGCCGTAACGTTAGTTTAATCTTCTAAACTTCAATTCTGGAGTACGTTTGGTACCTAATAAAAAGAACATTTTCTTTTCCTACGTTAGCACCGGATATTTTTCATCTTTTTGGCACCAAAAACGATATATTTTAACCCATGGCTTCGTCGTTCGTTAGATCATGTTTTTGTACCACACCATAAAATATAACCGGTATTAACGTATGAAAAGAAAAAAAAAAGCTTCCATATATTCATTTAGTTTTGTTCGTTTCAAAACTATAGCCTGTATCAGAAAACAGTCATGCTGCTGTTGATTTGCTATTTTATTTTGTATATTATTTGTTTTTGTTTTTTCTTTTCTTTTCACGGTATTATTAAAACACTGAATCTAATCAGCACAAAAAATCAAAGTGTTTGAGAAGGAACTCGTCTGTTTCAAAATAATCATATGAGCTTTGTCATTAAAATCTCCCATTAAAAATATGTATTCGAAGTACACATGATAGTTATTCAGGATGCAAACGTATGAAATTAAATCTTAAAACATAAAACCTTGAATCGGAAGGAGGAACAATGACAACTCAACAACAACAAAAAAGTTATCGTAAGTTTTAGAATCAGTTTTAATTCCTTAAACCAAAGTATGGGTGAATGATAGTTGCAGAATGAGAGATATAATTCTTTCGCAGTTGGTCGTTGTACATGAAGTAAGCCTATGGACTTTCTGCCAACCAAAATAGGCACCATCCACGTGACCAGGCCTAATGACAACACGGATAGAGGATTAAACGATCATAGTTCGGTATTTATCGATCAGTAAATTTTACCTAATCACTCAGAAAATAAATGAGTAATTAAAATTCCAATTTACTTCCATTCTATCATCAGATTGGCAGATTTCATCAAAAAAACATTCACTTTTTGACAGATCGAAGTATTCTTTCGTTAGCCACTTAATTGCTACAATACATAGACCGATCTTCGCTAGCGAGGAATCGTCGATACTTTTATACAGTAATATAGGGTAGAATGTCAGAGCGGGTCATGCCAGTGATATATTTTTATGATCATTATTTTAATATATAAAACTATTTGGCTGATGCTGTTTAAACCAGGCTATTCCTTATTTTTCTAACATTACGCTTGTGTACGACACGTGTTGTTACAGCATTCCTTGTTATTGCTTTCTATGCAGTTCGATCTTTCAAAAGCAAAATCTTTTCTTTTTTTAGTGGGATCCCCTTCTCGACATATGACTCTGACCTTTCATAACAACCGTGAAATATTATCGAAGCAAAATGCAATATTTTTTCAAGATTGGCTTGTAAAGCCTGCCATATGCTTTCTTTGGCAAAAAGGGATATATATATAGTGAAGATTTAGAAATATGTTGGAGCGTATGAGGAATACATTGTGGTGGTGGTGATGGTATAAATAATAAAGAAGGTTGAGGATTTCATTAGGATGGTGGTTATGTCGCTGGTTGTCGTTCTTGTGGTAGTAATACTATCCACATGTCAGCTCGGCAGTAAATATTTAAACGTTGAAGATTCCAATTATAAACACGCTAGCACATCGTTGAAGGTCATAAGCCACATGAGATAGTGGCTTCTGGATTAGTTTGTTAGAAGACTTTATTCTCCAGATAGAAACAAAGATACCACAATAGCAACAAAAAAAAAAAAAAAACACCGTATCTGAAAGGATTTTCTTCATAAATGTATCTCGTTTCCTAACACATTCTTTTCTCACTAAGATTTTTATCTTTAGTTTTGGTTTACTTGGAGGTTGAGAGTTGGGAGGGGAAATTGAATTAATGCATGTACGAGTAACGAATGAACACCGCAATTAATGAAGGATTCTTATTTATGCATTTTCTTTGATTTTACTGTATTCATGTTCCATATAATAATACTACTATCACTATCACTACTGCTAATAATAATAATAATAATAATAATAATAATAATAATAATAATAATAATATTATTATTATTATTATTATTATTATTATTATTATTATTATTATTATTAATCATTGATCACATAACTGATTTTTTTAAAAACAATAATATTATCTTATCCGTAACAATATACCTGAAATTAACTCGCCCTCTTTGAACAGCATTCCTCTAAATCGGAAGACCTCCATTACGTACGCTTTTCCTCTTGTCTAATAGGACACTTCCATACACACACTTTAATTGTGCTAAATAAACGACACACAATGCATTCTATTGTCAGAAAACACGCTCTCTGATACATGTGTTCATGTTCCAGCTATATGTGATTCATTATTTTGACAGATTTATGCACTTGAAAATAGACACATCCTATGCCGTGACTTTACTTTTCCCCAACCGCCGCTCTTGACGTCTGGAAGCTACCCGCATGAAATGAAACTATTGATTCGGATGTCATCGGACTTGACATAGCCAATGACCTAATCAACAAATCTGCGTGTTCATAAGCTATTGACAAGCATCGTGGATAATAATTGATGACCGTTGAAAGAGAGCGGCGAATCGGTCCTCCCTGTGAGGACAGAAGTCGTTAAGAGAAGAGACTTTACTTCGAATACACGCTAAAAGTGCGTTCTGAGAGCGAATCCGATTTTTCTGACGCTGGAACATATTACAGTAAATACTGCTTCTTCAGTAGGCCATCATCATTACTGAGAATACTCTCTCTCTCTCTCTCTCTCTCTCTCTCTCTCTCTCTCTCTCTCTCTGACTTAGGTCTTTGTCCATTGGTTACCCTTTGGCAATAAGACTTCAAGGAAAAGGTGATTTACTATGATTTTTATAAAGCTGACTTGAGAGAAAAATCAGAAATTGACAGTTCTAACAGCTTTGCGAAGCTTACAAAATTTAAATATTAAATGGTTAAGCTTTAGTATTACCAGTAACTGAATATACAAGTCCCTGTAAATACCAATGCTTTACTATTAAAAATTTTAGGGGAAAGGGGCCTATGACATTCACACGAGACAGAAGGTTTTGTTCTGTTTTAAGTTCCGAAATTTCTTACCTGTTAAAACCGTCTATAAAGATAGAGAAGGTATGACAATTAAAAAAGTTACAGTCCTCCTCACCAAAAGATAAAGTGGTCAACACCTTTCTGACAAAAGCATGTGTCTTAAAGTTGCAACTGGTCAAATTTGATATCACTGTGTTCACTGACAGAACCTCCGATTTCTAAAATAGCTCATGCAATGCCGTGTTCAAACCCTGTAATGAATCAACAAGGCTAAAGCCGTGTCCAAAATCCTGTAATGAATCAGCTGGGCTAAAACCGTGTCCAAATCCTGTCTTGAAACAACTGGGTTAAAACCGTATCCCAAACCATGTATTAAATCAAATGGACTAAAGCCGTGTCCAATCCCTGCATTGAATCAACAGGGTTAAACCCGTGTCCCAGACCATGAACTGAATCAACAGGGTTAAAGACGTATCCCAGACCATGTATTGAATCAAATGAGCTAAAACCGCGTCCATAACAGTGTAATGAATCAAAAGGGTTAAAGCCGTGTCCCAGACCATGTATTGAATCAGAAGGGTTAAAGCCGTGTCCCAGACCATGTATTGAATCAACAGGATTAAAGCTGTATCCCAAACCATGTATAGAATCAAGACAGCTAAAGCGAAGCCGTGTCCAAAACCCTGTATTGAATCAAAAGTGGTAAATCCGTATCCAAACACTGTAATGAATCACCAGGACTAAAGCTGTGTCCAAAATCCTTTATTGAGTCAACAGGACTAAAGCTGTGTTCAAAACCCTCTATTGAATCAACAAGACTAAAGCAATGTCCAAACAAAATATGTACTGAATCAACAGGTCTAAAGCCGTGTTCAAAATCCTGTATTGAATCAACTGTGCTTAAGCTTTGTCCGAACCCAATTATTGAATCAACTGGACTCAAGCCATGTCCAAACAAATGTATAAAATCAATATAGCTAAATCAAAACAGTGTCCATAAATATGTATTGAATCAAGGTGACTAAAGCAGTGTCCAAAAACCTTTACTTAATCAACAGGACTAAAGCAAAGCGGCGTTCAAACTCCTCTGCTGAATCAAAATGGCTAAATATGTGTCCCAACCATGTATTGAATCAACAGGGCTAAAGCAAAACTGTATTAAATCCTGTATTCAATCAACAAGGCTAAAGCAAAACCGTGTCCAAAAACCCTGCACTGAATCAACGGTGCTAAAGCCGTGTCCAAAAACTATGTACTGAATCAACAGGGCTAAAGCTGTGTCCAAAAGCCCGTATTGAATCAACATGGCTAAAGCAAAGAAGTGTCAAACATTCTGTATTGAATCAAAAGGCATAAAGCCGTAAAAATGAAATGAATCAACCTGGTTGAAGCCGTGTCCAAAACCCTACATTTAATCAACTGTGCTAAAGCAAAGCCGTGTTCAAAACCATGTATTAAGTCAAAGGGGCTAAAGCCGTGTCCAAAACCCTCTAATTGAATCATCAGGTCTGAAGCAAAAGTGTGTACAAGACCCTTTACTGAATCAACAGGACTAAAACAAAACCGTGTACAAAACAGGGCTAACGCCGTGTCCAATATCTTGTATTGAATTAACACGGCTAAAGCCGTGTCCTAACTCCTGTATTGAATCAACGGGGCTAAAGCAAAGCCGTGTCTAACACCCTATATTGAATCAATAGTTTATACTTATCACAGCTGTCTGAAGCATCAGTGTCATGGAGGTTCCTAGTGAAAATTGCAAGATTGTTCTTCTTTTGAGTGATATAATACGCATTGATAGGTATGCAACGATGGGCACGGATTTAAATGCAAAACCTTAAGAACATCTAAAATGCTTCGTTGATATTATATATCTGGTCAAATGTGCTCCATCTTTATTTCCTAAGAAGAAACGTGGTAGATTATGCTACATTTATTCTTAGGAAAAGAAAGGTGAAGCTCCCTTGAACAGAGTTTATCGATTTGTTCGTGGATGAGGCAAATATTTTTTTTGGGGGGGGGGAAGGTGCAATATTATTGATCAGAGGATCTGACCGTAGTGTAGGCAACATTATTGATCTGATGCTCTGATCTCAGTATGGCAACAATATTGATCTGATGCTCTGATCGCATTATGGCAACATTATTTATCTGATGCTCTGATATCAGCATTTTTGGATCTGAGGCTCTAATTGCATTGTGGATCTCGGTTGACTAATACAACGACATATGCACTGAAGGATTCTCGTGATATTTCTCTGGTGCATTACCAGATTCTTCTCTGTTTATAAATCTCCAAAAGCTGAGAAACCTAAATTTTATGGAGGGTGAAACTTTTTGTAAGCAATGCTTCTTCTCCGTTTTAATCCAATTCCTAGAAGAAGAAAATTGTGAGAAACAAACTGCACCAAAACAAAATGCATGGAATAAATGTTTGTGAAATGTATGAAATAGCACTTGACAAAAATGTCAATCAATGAAAATGCCAATCAAAATGATTAAATTAAGGTATCGCCGTATGTCCTTCGGTCTATTAACTTGCTGAAACCTATGGACCACTGACCAAAGTTATCACTGGCCAAGGTGTGAACATCACACGACTGGCAGCTTGTCAGATTTTCAGACCTAATGTCCATCACCAATCCAACTGCCATTATTTATCATATACAAATTCAAATAGTCAAACGTCAATAGTTCTTAACCATTGTTCATGATATCTTCAGTATCCACTAATCAATTAGCACCAATTCACATGGGGTAAGTGTCAACATAAAAATACGTTTATTTGATATTAGGTGCTATACTAATGAACAAGATGTAGTTGTCTGGCCATAGGTCAGTGCATAAATATGTAGACTACCTGCCATGCTAGGCAATATTATATTCAAACGATAACATACCATTACAGGTTATTCCCGTGCAAAGATAAAACACAAATTGTATTGCATGTTACTTTTGTTTCGCACATTCACTTCACGATGTCAATGCACTGAGTGTGTAAGATTTTGTTACTGGTTTAAATAAGATATTTTTTCCCAATATGTACAGTAGGTTCAGACATTAGGTGGATCTAGTTATATAGGTACCTGAAAATAGATTATGGGGCGGATAAGGGTGGATGAGCGAGGTAGTGGGATGAGTGGTTCTGCTGATCTCACCCACACACCAGATAAAAGAGCGCGAAACAACCCAAACGTCTCTTAAAATATGCTTTCTTCAGTTAGATGGTTAAAAGTATTCCCTGGATGTGCTTACAATGCAGGAAATTCTGGGTGTTTTCCCTATGGGTAGAAATATGGGGTTTGATCCCACATTCTCCATAACCCTTGCCTACTTATTTACCGACCCCACTCCCACCCCAGATAAACATATTCATAGATTCTAGATTCCTGGATACAAAATATAATCTTTTCTCCATTCAGACCTCATTGTGACAGCTGATGAATATAACAGAACATATAATTAAATGACAAAATGTGTGTGACAAGATAAATTAATTACATTAATTATAGTACGATTTTACAGGAGACAAGTTATGTAAACGTAAACGTGTGAGCAAAGTGTACAAAGTAACTATAATGATATCATGTTAGACATATAACCTACCTATTGTTGCATAACTAATTCGTATTAAATATGATTTACTACATACATAGTTTAGGGCAGTTATACTAAAAATCAGTACTATGTTATATAAGTGAATTTCACTATAATAACTCTAATTGAATATCACTATAATAACTCTGAGTTAACTATAATGACTAATTGAATATCACTATAATAACTCTAATTGAATATCACTATAGTAACTCTGAGTTAACTATAATGACTAATTGAATATCACTATAATAACTCTGAGTTAACTATAATGACTAAATGAATATCACTATAATAACACTAATTGAATACCACTATAACTCTAATTCAATTTCACTATAATAACTCCAATAAATTTACATAGACTAATGAGTTCATTTTTCTAAGAAGCAATTAAACATATTTGGTCTAATATAGAATTATTATTTTTGCTCTTTGAATAACCTGCAATTAAATATGTAAATAAAACTGATCACGAAGGTCATTTTCAGTACATACACTACACCATCTTTCTTCTCTAGGGATGTTTTCTATTTTTCTATCTTTGTTTTCTGTTGATGATGACGATTTCATGGTCAGAATTCAGAGTAAATGATTCGTACAATCTTCGGTAGACAAAGTAAAATATTCGTCAAATTTCTAATTTGTTTAAAAAACAAAAATAGTATACACGCATATTCCAAGAACTTTTTGCACTAATCCAAGTTGGATGATACATATCAAGGTATTTTTTTCTGGCTGGATTGTATTAAACATTGTTTATTAGGGAATGTTTGTGTATACTACTTACATCCGTATCCGTATTCATAAAATATAGATTTATAGAGTTTAAATAACGGTACGTTTATGTTCTTTTTTATATCATCTCTTATTACATCATATATTACTCTTACTTTCTTTGCTTTCTATTAATACACAATTTAACAATAGGCGTTCTCACATGAATTATAAGTGATTTTCATCCAGTGATACCATTAATACTATATAAAAGGATGCTCTTCTTGCATTTAAATATCCGTCTAAACAAATCTATATGAATTCTCTATGATATTTATTTTATCAAAACTACAAATCTTTTATTCATGCAAATAGAATATGTACCCAAGTATTATGAAATCGGTCAAGATTCATAATACGTTTTTTTTTCAAGAAACATGAAGCTCTTTCAGCCTTTAACACGGTTGGCATCATTATCTTGAACTCCAACACTGCATATTCTAATTTAAAACCATTGTACGCAAAACTGATTGATTGTTTTGCCTGTAGTACGCATTAAATATTAGCATTTTAAGTTTGACCTTGAGTTTGCAGATATCACAGTAGTTGTTAAAAAATATTGTTCTTGTTGGGGTTGAACGCCATTTTCAGCTTAGTATAGGTCATACATGGCGGTCATTATAGCTCATTGAGGAAGAACCTGAGAAAACCCCGGCAAGAACCATTGACTCACGGGAAGCTACTGGCAAGCTTCTCTCACATACCCACCTTGGCCAAGCTCGAGACTCGAGCCCGCGCTGACAGAGGTGAGATGGTTGTGGTCGGTAAAGGCGAGTGCTTTATACCACTTGACCACCACGGTGCCCCAATAAAAACTATTTATAATAAACTTACGATCTTGACCACCACGGTGCCCCAATAAAAACTATTTATAATAAACTTACGATCTTGTTGTTTATGGTAAGAAGAAAGGTAACATCTGTTTCTCTCTGAAACAGGTTTGTCATAACTTCATATGGTCGCTGGTAATAAACAATTTTATTAGCTGCGGAATCGGCCTGTGTGAGCTGGGATAATAAATACCGCATTTAGAAGAATGAATGTTTCTGATTGGTGGAAAATAATTACCACCAAAAAGTAGCTAATTTCTTTTTTTGAAGCAGCTTACGTATGGGTAAGCTGTAATCAGTAATGGTAGATATGCCACCAAATAGGTACTAATGAATGAAAAACAGAGACCTCACCTTGTCGAGCTATTGTTATGAAAACTTATGACTTTTCTCCCAATGATATCTTCCATTATTTCATTAGAAAATATGTAATAAGTTACCATTGTTCACACTAAGGTTGAGATTCTCAATGAAGAAAAATGCTTCATCAAAAGAGGAGTAAAGTTACGGTCAGCCCCAATAGCGAGTCTTCCTGGAGTTAGGAATAAACTTAATTTGTGTTGGTAAAACATGTGTATCATCACTAAAGAAATGGTAACCACAAAGCTGATGTCCACATAGTTAACAAATTTATAACAAAATTGTACATACTGCAATAATTGCATGAAAATCTAGCCAGGCCATCCAAGTATACATGCAAACGCACATACCATATTACATTGGTGTATCTGAAATGTATTTTGTTCAATCGTGCTAACAATGTCGTGCAATTGAAACAAAATTGTAAGAATGGTTCCGAATGTGTAAAGATTGAAAAATTGCAGTAATACCCTGAATTCTAATTTGTTCATCTATATAACAACAAAATGATGTCAACTTAATGTTTTGGGGTTCAATGTTCTTTTACTTAATCGTGTTAACAAGGTTCTTCTAAAAACAGTTAAAAATGTTCATAAATAAATGTGTTTTCTGGAATGGAAGCATTGCTGCAAATGCCTAAAAATCTAATCAGGTCCTCTAAAAATGCAATAAAATAAGCTAACTATATTGAATTTTGCGCAATTTTACAAACAAGCTTCTCCGGACAAATGGAAGGACGGGACAATGCCAAACCATGATGATCGCTCTTCAAGCAGTGTCAGCATAGAAACTGGTCTGTGAAATGTACTATATAAAGCAAATAACTCGTAGATGACGGGGGGATTTATAAACAACAAAATTCAGACCTATATCATTGATTTTGTGCAAGATCACAATATGATAAACTTATATCACTAATTTATGTCAACCCTTCTCAAAAAAAGACCTTTTGTTTGCTGTTATATATTTTTGTATGTGGTTTAATAGCCTTCCGTCAAATACAACATATTTGCAGTAGTCCGTATGATCTTTATCGTACAGCGAAACGAAATTTTGGTATACTTAAGGTAGTCTCATTAATCAGACCAATCGTGTGTCTCTGTGAGGTATTCGTCATACGAGGGTCTGATTCAGTTCCTGACTGGTTAGGAAATACCGTTCCTAATCGAAACTTATGCACGTAGATGCGCGTGTTTCACATTTAATCCATGGTTCAGTACGACCAGATAAAATACTCGTAGGCAATATAGGTTTTTGCTTCTGCACGAGAATTGTACAGTTCGTCAAGCTTAATATTAACTCATTTAGTACAAGCAAGGGTAACTCATTGCTATGGTCACTCCGGGCTCTCCGGTGACTCGTGCGAGCTTCGTCATATAAGGGTATGGTAAGGTTACACTCCACAGTTTTATCAAAATTTAAATCCCTCACACGTCTGTCTTCTGCATAAGATCGAGTCTTTTCGTAAAAACAGTCCAAAACGCAAACGATTTTCATCTCTGACGAATTATGAGACTAGCTGATGGCTCTTGTTGCATGTTTAAGTCAGAATAACTCCTCATCCGACTAAACCCAGCTTGTGAACAAGTAAAAATGTTTCAAAATTCGACGAAAATGGAGGGGGTGGGCTGACGTTGTTATGCATACAACTACATTCATATGAATCATATGTCTATACAAAATTTTCAGCAAAGCCAACCAGGTGAACATTTTAAATTTCATCACAAACATTTACTTTTTAAAATGTCACAGTCGCTCTGGGCATATTCAAATAACGTAGTAAACATATTCATTTAGATCCCTGCACCATCTGATACAAGCAAAGTCCTTAAAATTAAGCTGATTGACGCCAACATAAGTATTCCATGCTTCTACTTTAAGTAACATACGATTCCAGATGCAAACTGTCAGAAATAATCTTTTTTATATATAGATATTCACCAATTTGCAAAATGCATAACTTTCCAGTCGAACTTAAGTATCTATACAAACGAATGTGTTACGTTTAGGCTCTAAAAAAACGCAACAAGAAGAGAGAGAAGACAACAAGCTTTGTAAAATTTAACAAATAATTTATTTCCCTAGAAAAACAACGTAAACATGAGAAAAAGAACCTACGGTCTTACGAACCAAATCCAAAAGTAATCCAAGAATAATCCAAGAATTAAAAAATAGAAGTCCAAGTAATAAAAAGTCCTAATGAAACTGAGATCGAATCCAGATGAAATCCAAAATGGAAGGCGATGACAATGATGTGGTCAGCGTCATACCGATGTGTCAACAGTTCTTTGTTGAATCACAGAAAATAATATTCCATTGTTTTAATTCTTTGTAAATTTTGATAACTGTCCTCATCCAAAAATTAATTTGGAGCACAAGTATTTCCAGGGAAAAATAATCTCTTGGAATCAAAATAATTTGAAGAAAACTTAAAAATTCAACTCAAACTGGTCGCAGCAAAACACTTATAAGTGTCAATGGTTTAAAGCCCGACTGACTAAATTCTCTATAGAAAATAGTTATACACTAATTTATGACGCAAAAGAGATTCCCGTATGAAGGTCACATGATCATGTTTCTAGAACAACATAGAACCTTTTTACATGCCTAACATCACGTACTCCCAGTATGGCCTTGAATAAAACCAATGATTTTACTCTGAGGAGGAAGAAAAAAATTGTAAAAAAAAAGTTGTTTACTTCATCTCTTACTGATTCTGAATTTAGGTTAGGAACTAGGTCAGCATTAGATACAAAGTCTCTATTATTAGTTGTTTACGAAAAACAGGTCAAACTGAATTTCTGGAAAATGCCAAATCCAGTAAGTAAAGTTACATTACAATCGCATGTAATGGAATAAAAAAAATTAAAACTAACAAACAAACAATTAAATTAAATCAAATATAAATTAAATCAAATATACATAACAAATGTACTGTTTAAAACGATATTTAACGAAAATCCGGTCAAGTCTCTAATTGGTTGGTAGGATAGTCAGTGCTCTTATCACATAAATGGACAATTTTCATAACTTTGTCTATCTTTTGGACATACCACATCAGTTGAGTATACCAAACATAAGTTGTTGCTTCTGCAAGAAAATCTATCAAATCGTCCGTCTGTGACACTAAGTCAGTGAATACACAATAGGCGCATGCGTGGACCGCTTTGGCACCAATACGTTATACTACCCTAACATGTTTACGTTTATCGTTTAAGCACAAATAGTGCTGATGGACCTTACGGTATAGATGGTGTAGTTTTTTGACAGAAAAAAAAAGAAAACAGAAATGAGTGACATATCAGCAACAATCAATTACACAGACATTGACCAGATTCTGGGTCTTCGTAGATCCCTCAGAGTCATGCGATAATCTGGTTGAACGAGACTCCCCTCCAGAATACAATCGGAACGTCGCTTGGTCAGTTCCGTCAAGTAAAGAAATAACCTCGTATGTAGATGAAAGTATGCACAGATATTTGCGGGATTTTTGTTATTCACCTCACGGCTGAGTAAACTACAAATGTTGCGACTGAAGAAAAAAAAAACAGAAAATGTCCGCAATTTCCTGCTTGTGACTTTTCTTCTTCCGTGGCAAGATTGTGCCATGAGAACACGTAGGTCCGAATATTGTTCTCAAAGGCGGCAAGTTATATCCGTGGTTTCTTTCTTACCTGGGGAAAATGCCGAGGATGTTTAGATAGTTCAGGATACTACAAATACTACACGAATAACAATTGTTTGACTCTTTCTTTAGGTTTTTACTAAACAGCGTTCAGATCCTTCTCCAAGTAATGGTTCCCTTTAATGTGCATGTGGCAGAAATTATTGTCTTCAAACATGAAAATATTAAATCAGGTTGCCTTAGCAGGAAGTGTGGAACCAATAGCGTTTGGTAATAATACCAAAAGCTTTATTGATAAAGGAAGGTAAGTTTGTTGCATAAGGGAAGATGGTGTTCTTTTTCATTGAAATATAGTCATTTAGAAGCTGCTAAAGGATACCTGGTTTGATTATAGACAGCCTGAAAATATTTAATGAAAAGTTCTAAATTAGATTCTGGCATATTTTAAGCAAGAACTAACATGATCTCCGATACGTTTATTTTACATGACAGGAACTAGTATACTGTTGTGCATACTTTCATGAAATGGACATTATTTGACCATCTGATGTACATTTCCTTCTTTTGAAGGGAAACTTGGGATTTCCCTTAAGCGATTTCCCATAAAAATTAATCATTTGACTCACTTACTTCCGATAGCTTTGACTTGCACTGTAATCCATGAACATAATCCGTGAAAATACTGTAAACATTCAAGATTTTGATATAATTCGGAAAGTAACTATTTCTTAGGACTTTTTATTGTAACATTGTTGACACACATTAAGTATAACTATATTAAACTGTAAATCTGGCGATAAATGGACAACGTTTTCGATACATTTGACCATTAAAGCTCACACACAAATAAACAACATGATAATAGTTTATATGCTTACTTATCATGTATGATCTATCTGTCTATCTATTTATCTATCTATCTAGCTAGCTAGTTCTGTGTATGTGTGTATGCGTGCGTGCGTGTGTGTGTGTGTGTGTGTGTGTGTGTGTGTGTGTGTGTGTGTGTGTGTCTACTGTGTACATGATGTTACGAGCAGCCTTCAATGCTTGGGGTTCCTGTGATAGCAGTCGAAGGAAGTAAGCGATACAATACCACTGATGCAATGAAATTAGTTGCTCATAAGGTAAGTGTTGCATATTATTTCCCTTTATTTGTGAGTTGTAAAATTCATATTAAAATACTAATTGCGCGCAGTGTTAATACATCACCAGTTTCTAAAAGAAGTTATTCATGCCTCGATCTTTTAGCACCTCACACAGTCAATTCCTTCTCTTGTTCTGTACTTACTCTGTGTAACTCTTGTTCTGTAATACTCTGTGTACCTCTTGTTCTGTACCTACTCTGTGTAACTCTTGTTCTGTATCTACTCTGGGTAACCATTTTTCTGTACCAACTCTGGGTGACTCTTATTCTAAACCTACTCAGTGTAACTCATTTTAGGTACCTACTCTGTGTAACTCTTGCTCTGTACCTAATCTGTGTAACTCTTGTTCTATACCTACTCTGTGTAACCCTTGTTCTGTACCTACTCTGTAACTCTTGTTCCGTACGTACTCCGTGTATGTCTTGTTCTGTGCCTATTCTGTGCAACTATTGTTCTTTATATATTCTGTGTAACTCTTGTTCTGTACCTACTCTGTGTTACTCTTGTTCTGTACCTACTCTGTGCAGCTATTGTTCTTTACCTACTCTATGTAACTCTTGTTCTGTACCTACTCCGTGTAACTCTTGTTCTGTACCTACTTTGTAAAGCTCGTGTTCTGTACCTACTCTATGTAACTCTTGTTCTGTACCTACTCCGTGTAACATTTTTCTGTATCTACTCCGTGTAATTCTTGTTCTTTACCTACTCTGTGCAACTACTGTTCTGTATATACTCTGTGTAAGTCTTGTTCTGTACCTACTTTGTGTAACTCTTTTTCTGTACCTTTTCTTTGTAACTCTTTTTGTGTACCTATTCTGTGTAACTTTTTTATGTATCTACTCCGTGTAATTCTTATTCTGTACCTACTCTGTGCAACTATTGTTCTGCATGTAATCGGTGTAAATCTTGTTCTGTAACTACTCTGTGTAAGTCTTGTTCTCTATATACTCTGTGTAAGTATTGTTCTGTATATACTCTGTATAAGTCTTGTTCTGTCCTTTGTGTAACTCTTGTACCTACTCTGTGTCACTCTTGTTCTGTACCTACTCTATGCATCTTAACGGCCATGCTCGTACATATGTCAACAGTCATTCATATGTGGGTCATATTGTAATATTCAATATGTGAGATAATGAAGATATCATGAGTCATCACAGATTTCTGTGTACGCAAACAAACATGTTTCTACGCAAATTTTGAAATTGTTCTTTGAATATTAAAATTTGATTATTCAAATCATATTGAGCTAATCTGTGGACAAACTTTAGGGAATGTATGAAACGAAAACTGAGTATTGGTTAAAATAATAGGCTTCGTTTTCTATTAAGCTTTACAAGATCGAACAGTGCCTCTAACAAGTTTGTAAACTATAAAGTATTCAATTTCGAAGAAGTATTGAGGAATTATGTGTCTCAATGATAACAAGAATATCTAACAGTAACAATGGTATCTTGCAATCTCTGTGTAACTTTGACATTTCGTTTAAGTTCTCGTATTATCGATAGACGGAATTAATTACTCTTGAAAGGTATTACATAATTTAGGGGCCCCGAGTGGCCGAGTGGCCGAGTGATCTAACGCGCTCACCGTTCCGGATCACTGCCATCTCACCTCTGTCTGCGTGGGTTCGAGTCCAAGACTTGGCTAGCGTGGTTACGTGGGAAAGCCTGCCAGTAGCTTCTCGTGGGTGGGTGGTTCTTCCCTGGGTTTTTCAGGGTTCTTCCTCCGCCAGTTATGCTGGCCGCCATGTATAGCCTATCTTGTGCTGAAAAATGGCGTTAACCCCTAAAACAGAACAACATAATTGCATTCTTACCAATGCTGGATACAATCCATTGTTGTGGATGTTTCTAAATATTTAAACATAAGATATATATGATCTTTTATGCTTAAAATACGTTATTTTATATTGATATTTTAATTGGGATGTATGCACAATGCAGTCAGAAATAATTAATTCTCATCTGTGTAACTCTTGTATTGTGCATATTCTTTGTTACTCATCTTTTGAGCCTACGTCTTGGAACTATTGTTCTGTACCTACGTTGTGTAAATCTTTTCATGTACCTACGTTGTGGAACAATTGTTCTGTACCTACGTTGTGTAAATCTTTTCATGTACCTACGTTGTGGAACAACTGTTCTGTACCTACGTTGCGTAACTCTTTTTCTGTACCTACTCTGTGTAACTCTTGTTTTGTGCCTACACTGTTTAACTCATGGTTTGTACCTACTCCGTGGAACTCTTTTTCTGTACCTACGTTACGGAACTCTTCTTCTGTACCTACGTTGTGGAACTGTTTACCTTTCGATATTCGTAATTCTTAGTTCTTTCTGTATGAAAAAAAACACTGCTTCTAGATGGTATATTTTGGTAATCCATTTTAAAATCTAACTTACTACTACTACTACTATTACTAGCGTCCGCCTCGGATGCGGGAGGTCGTGGGTTCGATCCCCGGCCGAGTCATACCAAAGACTTATAAAAACGGTACTAACAGCTGCTTCGCTTGGCGCTCAGCATTAAGAGGTTAGTGTTAGGACTGGTCGGCCTGGCGTCAGGATAATGTGACTGGGTGGGACATCATGCTACATGTCTGCGGCATGATGCCCCAGTGCTAGACATCACTATAAACTGCCACATTGCAGACATCGTAGCGATATGACTGAAAAATTGTTAAAGCTACGTTAAAAATCCAAATCACACACACACACACACACACACACTACTATTACTACTACTACTACTAATAATAATAATAACAATAATATCATCATCGTCGTCGTCATCAGCATCAGCATCATCGTCGTCGTCGTCATCGTCATCATCATCATCATCGATTTTATTATGTTTGAACGATTTACTTAATTGTTGCTATTAGATTGAATAGCAAGTAAGATTGTAAGAGAAATTTCACTTATACGGTAAGATTTATGTGGGGTGGGGGTGGGGGTGTGGGGGTAGGGGTACCTGTATAATATGCATGTGTGTGCGTGCGGGATAATACATATGTGTCATTATATGAAATTCAATGTATGTGTTTTTACTTGTTTCGTTTCTTTACCGCTCTATATATAGTATTGGATTTATACAAACCACGCTTGTATATAATGTGGATTCCGTGCTCCAGGTATACCGCCCCGCTCCATCCCCACCCCATATGCCGCTATCAACAGAGCAATAACCTTAGTTTTACTTGTTGTTATTGTTGTTCTTGTCATATTATTTGTCATAATATGAAAAATGGCTAAATCCCCAAGATTTAGCCATTTTTCATATTAAGACAATATTCCCTTTGGGGGTGTATTGGCCATATTCCAACAGACGAGACCATCTTTTCCCCATTTTGTTTCGTGACTCGAATCGACAAATGGCCGCCAAAATGGTAATTAAAAACAAAAACGTCTAAAAGACATGGTTTAAAAAAAAGTTTTCCCACGATCGCAGCCAATCAGTAAAGAGATCACTGCACAAAAATGTCATGGGCTTATTTGGACCAATCAGAATCACATAAAGTGATATGCTAACATGTTGTAATATGACAAATATTAAAGTGCACACACTGTAGGCAAGGTGTACCGACTATGTGATAAAATTTAAGTTCTGACGTCTTCACTCGATTCATGTTCTTCGATCAATTGTTACGTGTTTAGGCTCGAATAAACAGTAACACAAGAAAGAGTGAAAACAACAAGCTTCGAAAAATTTAATAAATTATTTATTTCCCTGGAAAATACTGTAAAAGTGAAAAAATAAGAACTTACGGTTTTGAGAATCAAATCCAAAAAGAATAATCCACGAATAAAATTTTAGAAGTCCTAATATTGAAATGTTCTAAGGAATTCAAGTTCGAGTCCCGAATCCAAGATGGAAGGCGATGACGTATACTGTATCCATTGTGGTGTTGGAATGTCTACAGTTCTGTGTTATTTACAAACAATAATCTGATGCTGGAAATCCGAATAAAATTTTTAAGAAATGATTTTGTTTAAGAATTCTGTATGAGCACTCAAAATATTTCCAGAGAAACGAATTAATGTTTTAGAATCCAAATAATCTGAAGAAAAACTAAAATATAACTCGAAAACTGGCTACAACAGAAGGAAACGACTTGACATCAAGTGTTTTAAGCCCAAAATGAGATTATTTCTCTAAAACGACGGTTCAAAACTTGAATTTTACGCAAAACAGATCGCCGGATAAGGGTCAAGTGATTATGTTTACATAAAAAAAAATTACGTAGCCCCTGTATGTCCTTGATAAGAACCAATCATTTTACTCCGAGAATAAAAGTTGTTTACTTCACTAAAAGCTATTTACAAGTCGAGGGTCACGTATCCAACACAGCCTCGATCTCAACCGAATTATTCCTACAATAAAAATAAATATATAAAAAAAACTTGTTGACGTCACCGTTACTAAATTTGAATTAAGGTCGGGAACCAGGTCAGCCTTATGTTTTTAAAGAAATGAACAGTCAACGTCAAACTATTTTCTGGAAAAGTATAAGTTCCTAGTAAACAGAACACCAATAGTTTGACATAAAATGAAATTAAAAAATAAACAGATTTTAAAACTTACAAACAATAAAATCAGATATAAATTAAATCCAATATACATAACACAATGAAAATAATAATGCCTAATAGTATTGATAGAGGTCGCTAAAACACTGAAAAATTATATGTATTACAGGAACACTTCATTGTATAACGCACACCAACGCTTTAAGATTAATAGAATTTACAGGATTTGAATCAGCACTATGAAAATCTGTTCCATATGAGTATTTGTCCGTCTAAATCAAATGTCCGTTATTTATTATTATTATTATTATTAGTAGTAGTAGTAGTAGTAGTATTGTTGTTGTTGTTGTCGTTGTTATTTGTGTGCATCCGCATTAGAGCAGTTTGTAAATCTAACTTCATTTATACAGACTTTTTTTACTTTACTTGGGATATATTTGAAGAAGTAAAGATTTTACTGAAGAGAATCGATACTCGTTAAAATGATGGGAATATCATCCTGTGGAAGAGGCGTTACAGCGTCCGATATACAATTTTTATTTCGGATTTTGAATCCCTACTTGTATTCATTCCCCCCCCCCCCTCCAGTGTTGATTGCTGAGGCTGCATGGGGCGGTAATCACACCCGCGGCCTGTGTTTTAGACAGAACATAGAGCAATTAGCAGAAATAAGGATTTTAAAAATGGCTATTGCAAAAAAAGCATTACTTGTAAATTTTACCTGATAAAAAAGACAAGCTCCTAAGCAAACCTTTAAGACATGAAAGTATTACGTCTCTGTGGATTTAAACTAAGTAATAGAAAAGAGGGAAAACCAACAAGTTTTGTAAACTTCAGCAAATAATTTACTTCCCTAGAATACAAAGTAAACATATAAAAATAACTTACGGTATTGCGAAATAAATATAAAGATTCTATATGTTTACAAGAAAAAATCTTCGTTATAATTAGAAGGTCTGTTTCTAAAATTATAATATCCATTGTAGTAAATAACAGGTAAACCAGGCATTTCTTGGGGAATTTCCAATGTTCTGGACTCGGATTGAGATAAACCTGTTTACAAAACCAAATTAATGATTCACGTCAGATAGAAAATGAAATTGATTTTGGACAAGGTCAAGTCCAAATTAAAATTATTCATAGCATATAATGAATTAAAAAAAAGTCTAACAAACACAAGCAGCGCAAATTACATATATATACAACAAAAGAAAAGACTGATAACGTAACATCAATTTATTCGTCAATTTTTTCATTTATTCTTTTGTTACATTTTGTAAAATAGCAATTTGTAATATGCGAAACAGTACATTTAAAGTTGTATGCACTTTTTTCCAGTTAAGAATGGAAAGTTAAATAAGAAAAGAGTAAAAGGTTTCCTGGCACACTTTTAAGTTGTCAGACTTATTGTATTGCGTCGTGACACCGGCATCTCTGAATTCAAAATGTGTTTGCTGACACTGATACGGCTTTTGTCGTTTACATTTGATGCAGTAGACCGTATCATCTTCTCAACAGAAAGAGTTCCGATGCAGAACAGCTCTTACAAGACTACATATCAATTGGATGTAATAAAATGTAATCGGTAGAGAATAATCATCCTCGATGGGTTTTTAATACAACACAAACATTATTGTATATTATTGATTCTCCTTTAATAAGGTCATACTGTCGCAGAGAATCGGTCTTATCGTCAGTGTACTCTCATTTCATTTCCTCCATGTCATGCTTCTCTTTCACATTCGGCGGTTGTGTGTGTTTTGGTTCAAATTTTTAATTTTCTTATATTTTCAGCACCTTTTATATACGTGGAAATTAAATGCATTTCAAGTAAAGTTTAATTCTGTATCCTTTTCGTCGTTAGGTATTCAGAATAATTCTTTTTCACTTGTAGATATTCCACAATTTTCTGGAATTTGTATTAGGTGTTGCAATTGACCCTTTCCCCCCGTGACAAAGGGCTTGCTTAGCCTGACACGCTGAGAAACCCCATTTTTTCCGCTTCATTGCCGACTTTTTTTTAATTAAAAAAATGAATCCTAAAGGGCCATAAAATATTGCAACGAATTCCAGATTCTGTTTGGCAGGGTAGAATCGTGGAATAAACTGGGTTTCAACACTTGAACATACGTGAAATATAGCACTTCACAGGAAATAAAACAGAAATACAAATCAAAACCGAAATGGCATACATCACTGAATCAAAGCATACTGTTATTTAAATACATATTAATAACGTCAGCTAATGGTCTTTCAAGATGGCTTAAAAATTCTCCTAACGCTCAAGTTTAAGTTTTTACAAATTTGTTACTTTTAACGTTGTAAAAATGTTGAATAACACTTTTGCAGGTTGTTGCGGCTATGTCTTGAAAGGTCATGGCTATGGCTTGAAATGTCATGGCTATGGTTTGAAATGTCAAGAACGGCTCTAGATGGTTGATGTAACAATCGTCGTCGCCCGGATCCTTCTATTTACGCAATTTCATCCTCTACAAACTTAAAAATCTACGCTTTTGTTCAGTTTCGGAGTTATTTCTTTTTGCAGTGTCCCTCCAACAAACTAAGATTATGATTATGTATATAAGTCGAGTTACACAGATCTCTCTCTCTCTCTCTCTCTCTCTCTCTCTCTCTCTCTCTCTCTCCACCACTCTCTCAAATTTAGAAATGGGATTTAAATTTATTTATCCAGCATATCATTCTATCTTCAACGGATCAAAATTTGACATATGGCTGTCTAAAATGCGAATTATTTTATTTGAATGTTTATTACATACGGGATGAACAATTTTATTTCTACCACAAAGCAATGAATGTCGTCGTAAAAGCATGATGACTTGCCGTTTTTTCGCTCCTTACCTGTAAAAAATATTAAATCACCATTTTTTCGCTGAATAAACAAACTTTATATTGCCAATGTTGAAAGATATTAAAAATTTTCTTTAACAAGAAAAACATGGCGATTTTTTAATGACTTCAAAAGTTATGCGTGCGCTGCGCTTTGCCAGTCAATTCTTCAATATGGAATTTTCGTTCCTGGTTCCTTAGACGCTATGTTTTCCACAGTATAAGATTGATTGATAGCGGTTTGAAACAACCAATTGTACGCACAGCATGTGACAAACTACACAAAATGAAACACCTTTACTCTGGTGAACATTGGCTAAAGCGTCTTAATTTCAAGGAAAACTGTGGATGAATAACAAAGAATTCAACAATGTGTCACTCTCTTATAAGTTGGCATAGAGATTCATTCAAACCTAAGGAACTGTTTGTAATTTTGTTCGATTCGCATGACAGTTTGAACAGAACTGTAACCATTTCCTGTCACTTGAACTGAAGCATTACATCTATAATTTCTGACTACAAAACGAGAATAAAGAAGGACATGATTGTCCAATAGATTGTAGCAGATACAACTTTCATCCATTTTGAAGCAATTAGTTAAATACCATGACAATGTAAGCGCATTCTGTTAATCAGCTTGTATATACTCATTATAATTACAAACTTGTTACAACGCCTTCGTAACAAGCATTTGGACTAGTTAACATTTAGATTGGAACTGACTTGGAAATATATTCGACTTCCCGCGTCGTTACGTCTTTCCTTTACAAAAACGCTATGGCGTCATTTATGACGTCATTTGGTGTTATTACACGTCTTTCATGATAATTACGATATAGGTATATTAATCTAAATGACACAATCACGTCACGTGATCAGTTTGGTTAAAGTGGACAAACATGTAAAGTTGGTTATAGCATCAGACGCTTTTGGCAAATATCTGAAAAATAAAAATATAAATGTTATACGAGGTAGAGATGATACATACTCAAAGGTACATAATATCATTTGCTGATACGGGATATGAAACTCTATAGAAATAGTCCTGTAAAAAGTCTTGAATCCAACTTAATAGAAGGATTAAAATAACGTAAGTCAAAGTTTCATTTATTTATGATAAAATTCTACGACAATGACTCAATGAGATCCCCGGATAAAATTATTTTGGTTTATTTATGCACTTGGAAACACAAGGCAAAATTTTGCTTGTACGTGTATTTTTATCCTTGTCCTATCACTACTCAATTCTTACATTTCGTGGTGTTTTTAACATCCAAATTACCGGATGACTGAATCAATGAAAATGTTGAAATGCATACAGTGACTGAAAGCAACCTACAAATGATTAAAATGTAAACATCACAATCCATGGTGCTTTCAGAATCCTCAAATCCAATTTACAGGACGAGAGAAAGAAACATTGTTGAAATTTACCAAATAATTAAAACCTGAAGACAAAAAAATCAAAGTGGGATTAGTGAAACTATCTTAAAGAATGTTTACATTCGAGTCCTACATGGGTTTTGTTACGTGTTTAGGCTCGAATACACAGTAACACAGAAAGAGTGAAAACAACAAGCTTTTTAAAATTTAACAAATAATTTATTTCCCAGGAAAAATTCTGTAAAAATGACAAAAAGGAGAAAAACGTACGGTTTCAAGAATCAAATCCAAAAATAATCCGAGAATAATCCACGAATTAAACTGCAAAAGTCCTAGTAATAAATGTTCTAATAATTTCAAGTTAGAATCCTGATGGAAAATCCAAGATGGATGACGATGACGTATGCTGTAGTCTGTACTGTGTTGTCTTTTACAATTCCTTGTAGAAATACAAAAAATGACACTCCGGTGTTGGAAATCCAAATTAAATTTGTAAGCAATGTCTTTCCAAAATGTCTGTGAGCACTCCTCAAAATATTTCCAGAGAAAAAAGATTTAATCCTTTTGAAATCCAATTAAGAAGCTTAAATCGCTTAAACTAAAATCATGTCATCTACATGTCAATGTAAGCAGGCATTATACATTTCATCTGCAATGTCGAACAGGTTCTTAGTAATTGTGCAAACAAGGTTTGCACTACATTCAAAGCCTCAAAAAGTAATTTCAAAACTGCAATTTTTTTTTAATTGAATGAAACCCAATCGGCCCAGCTATATATGCACGTGAATGTCCGTAACAGAGTTTTCCTTGGTCAGTCAGTTTCAGCATGGTTCCCCTGACAAAGCGTTTTATTGGAAACGTCTATATACAAAGCAATCAAGCAATTTCAGAATTAATAAAGTTTACTTGACTAGATCAAGCACTTTCATAGTTAATAAAGTTTACTTCACTAGATCAAGCACTTTCAGAGTTAATAAAGTTTACTTGACTAGATCAAGCAATTTCAGAGTTAATAAAGTTTACTTGACTAGATCAAGCAATTTCAGAGTTAATAAAGTTTACTTGACTAGACCAAGCAATTTCAGAGTTAATAAAGTTTACTTGACTAGACCAAGCAATTTCAGAGTTAATAAAGTTTGGTGATCAAGATCAAGCGATTTCAATTTGATACAGTTTAGCGGGTTAGATAAAGCTGTTTCAAAGTTAATACAGTTAATTGGGCAGGATCAAGCGGTTTCATACTTGATGAAGTTTAGTAGGCTAGATCAAGCCGTTTCAGACTTAATAACGTTTATTGGGTTATATCAAAAGGTTTCAGCATTTGTAATATGGTTTGGCTGGAAGAAGTCTAAGTCCAAAAATTGCTTCCCTGTCTTGAAAAGTTAAGCATGTCATATTCATATGCATGCACACGCAGCTAACCATATTTCATTGGTCTCAATCAAATTTCAAATTTCATTGGTCTCAGTGACATTTCATTGGTCTCAACCAAATTGCATTGCTCTAAATAAAATTTCATTGGTCTCAATCAAATTTCAAATTGCATTCGTCTCAACCAAATTTCATTGATCTCGATAAAATTTTAAATTTCATTGGTCTCAATCAAATTTCATTGGTCTAAATAAAAATTTTCTGTTCTCAACCAAATTTCATTGTTCTCAGTCAAAATAAGTGTTTTTTGCTTGGTGTCATGTTTATTAATAGGGACTGTTGTGATATTCATCTAATGAAAACATGCTTTTTTCCAATTGTATACACGAAACCGTCACAAAAAAAGACATGACGAAAGTTTTAGATGATCCTGGCCCAACTTCACTAGACTTCTCAAGCCGAGATTTTCTAATAACTTTTTTATTGCTTGGTTGGCAAACTGCAGTTTTCATTGAACATTCTGTAAATATCATGAATTTAAAGAAAAAATATTCACATTCATAGTATTTTTAATTCTCTTAAAAAGAGCTTTATTTTATCTCTAACGAAAATTTTACGAATTCCTCGTTCTTCCTTTTCAAAAGAACATGTCCTTGTGTACAGTTTTCAAAATATGAAGAGTTTATCCGTCCTTTTTAGTATCCGGTTCTTGTTAGACATAAAGCGACATAGTTAAATTAAGACGTCGATTCGATGAGACACGTTTTGAAAAATATGTACGAATCTTAGTGTCAGACATGTTTTAGTTAGATAAATGTGTGCGAGTTTGTGACGTCAGCCGGCCTCGTATATCGTATCTGCAAGCGATACATGGGAGGACTTTTTCGTGTTTTAGAACGCTTATACGGGTGCTTGTTATATAAGTTATAAACAAAGCAACTAAACTAGCATGAAAAACGATAATACACGGTTTGTTGTGCGCAAACGCATCCCGGACTGCTCGGGAAGACTTTCAATTTTAGTACTGAAACTCTTTCCATGCGCTCCGTTTGTAAACACTGAATGCCTATTATACCTTTACTAATCATAATACTAATGCTAATAATAATATTAATAATCAACTTTATTTAACGAGGATAGAGCATTTAGTCATAAAAGACTCATTTGTGGTCCTTAATTTTAGCATTCGGTTATGTTAAAAATAAAGACGTGTCTATTAATACATCTGTATCGTTTTATGTGTCAATTAATATATTAGTATTAATATGTCAATATCACTATATTACGTATTTTAATTAATATATTGGTATTAGTATATCAATATCACTATATTACTTATTTTAATTAATATATTGGTATTAATATATCAATATCACTATATTACTTATTTTAATTAATATATTGGTATTAATATATCAATATCACTATATTACATATTTTAATTAATATATTGGTATTAATATATCAATATCACTATATTACGTATTTTAATTAATATATTGTTATTAGTATATCAGTATCACTATATTACTTATTTTAATTAATATATTGTTATTAGTATATCAGTATCACTATATTACGTATTTTAATTAATTTATTGGTATTAATATATCAATATCACTATATTACGTATTTTAATTAATATATTGTTATTAGTATATCAGTATCACTATGATACTTATTTTAATTAATATATTGGTATTAATATATCAATATCACTATATTACGTATTTTAATTAATATATTGTTATTAGTATATCAGTATCACTATGATACTTATTTTAATTAATATATTGGTATTAATATATCAATATCACTATATTACGTATTTTAATTAATATATTGTTATTAGTATATCAGTATCACTATATTACTTATTTTAATTAATATATTGGTATTAATATATCAATATCACTATATTACGTATTTTAATTAATTTATTGGTATTAATATATCAATATCACTATATTACGTATTTTAATTAATATATTGGTATTAGTATATCGGTATCACTATATTACATATTTTAATTAATATATTGTTATTAGTATATCGGTATCACTATATTGCTTATTTTAATTAATATATTGATATTAATATATCAGCTTTAGAATATCATTTAAAGACGTCAGATAATTTATCAGAATCACTATATTATAGATAATAAATAAGTATTAATATATCATTGAATTGACCCCGAGTCAATGAACGAATACATATTTCCATCTAATTACATGGTATCTAGATATGTGTATCTCTTTGATAAATGTTTCAGAAAAGTAATATTAAAAATTCTCATCATATTTAACAAGTTACATAGCCAGATTTCTTTCTTTCCTTTTTTCACAATTCACAGTAAACTATGTATACTAAAGTATCGTACCTGCTGGTGAAAGATACCCTGCATTTCTTTCATCCGACTGTTTGTTTTTCAGGCTGTGAATTAGCTATCAAAAAAAGCCATTTAAGCCGAAAAGTATAAGAATTTATCTTTAAGGTAGAGGCATATGTTAACATGATTATTTTTTTTTCTCTCGGTTAAGTCTGCCACTCAATTTGGAGACAACCGTGACAGTTTAAGTTGTCTATACTGACAAAAGTATCCAGGGAATGCGGTTCACTCCATAAACATTTTTCTAAATCCTTAATTGTTTAATACGTTTTTATCAGAATCACTATATTATAGATAATAAATAAGTATTAATATATCATTGAATTGACCCCGAGTCAATGAACGAATACATATTTCCATCTAATTACATGGTATCTAGATATGTGTATCTCTTTGATAAATGTTTCAGAAAAGTAATATTAAAAATTCTCATCATATTTAACAAGTTACATAGCCAGATTTCTTTCTTTCCTTTTTTCACAATTCACAGTAAACTATGTATACTAAAGTATCGTACCTGCTGGTGAAAGATACCCTGCATTTCTTTCATCCGACTGTTTGTTTTTCAGGCTGTGAATTAGCTATCAAAAAAGGCCATTTAAGCCGAAAAGTATAAGAATTTATCTTTAAGGTAGAGGCATATGTTAACATGATTATTTTTTTTTCTCTCGGTTAAGTCTGCCACTCAATTTGGAGACAACCGTGACAGTTTAAGTTGTCTATACTGACAAAAGTATCCAGGGAATGCGGTTCACTCCATAAACATTTTTCTAAATCCTTAATTGTTTAATACGTTTTGGAAAAATTTTAATTCACACACTCACACACACAGATATATGTTATTTGTTATTTTCTTTTCATCGTAAAGGACTTTAGCTAAACCTGTAGATTTCTCTGTAGGTGGCTAATGTCTCTGGATGGATTTGGGTATTTGGGGACAAGGAAGAAACGGTAACATCTCGGTCAATCCCGTCGCAGCAAGATATTTTGATCCCGAGGTGTACCAGAACAAATTAATGTTAAAATGCTGTATGAAGTATGATATGTTAATCCTCACTCAAAATTATCTTTGAATACGGAATGCGCCATGTAAGAGTGGATACAAATGGCATTATTTATCAATTTTAGACAAGTATTGTCCGGGTAGTGCTCTTTCTTCCATTACGGCGCATTACTACAAATTCAGTACCGGAAAACAAGTTCAGAATAAAATTTATTAATTACCCACGAGACGTGCTAATCCATATCAGATCGGAAAACTCGACCGATGGCCTCGCTCTTCACTGATGCCATGGGCTCCGTTTTCAATTAACTCCGACATTTAAACACATCAACTCTACATGAACTGGTAGCTATGCTTTACACACGTGCGTGTGATCCTGGATTTATTCGCTCTTGTCTCTCCTTGAATACCATCCTTTTGCTCCGCAAAGCTTTGTGGCGAAGCGGGTTCAACAAAAAATGAAAAGGAAATTGCGCGTTTACCGTATATAAGGTTATTGGTGTGTGAAAGCAACACTGTTAATTAAAGAGCATATCTCCGTGCGACGCTAGTGGGAAAGCTTCCGTTTTAATCGACCAATTTGCTTTTATTTCCAGTCAGGTTCGTTGTTAATATGGATGATTTCCGGGAATGAAAATCCACAAAAGCAATTAATAATGCTATTAAGGCTCGCATAAGCTACTTTTCTTCTAAATTAGCTCATAAAATCTATCGGCACTCGCTTCTGTTGTTAAAAGCTTACCTACCGGTCAATTATCTAAAAGCGGGATGATGAATTCAGAATATATTAGACTGTGTCTCTTTTTATTGCCGCAACGTCTGGTTTTGAGGTCGAGAATCAAATTCGTTCATTTGTTGAATTATCGAACACTTTTCTATGATGGATTGAATACAGCTCAGCAACATGTATCGTGACTATAGTAAACAGGGGGAAAAATCAGGTAAATTTTCTCGTCATATTTAGAGTAACAGCTACTAAGTATAGTTGACAGTAACGACTGCAGATTAACTATATACATATATAGGCAATAAAAAGAGACACAGTCTAATATATATATATATATATATATATATATATATATATATATATATATATATATATATATATATATATATATATATATATATATATATATATATATATATATATATATATATATATATATATATATATATATATATATATATATATATATATATATATATATATATATATATATATATATATATATATATATATATATATATATATATATATATATATATATATATATATATATATATATATATAAGCCATGCATGCCCACCAGGGCTTCAGATATATTTTGGTCAGAGTGTAATCACTTCCTAGCACAAGAGTTGATATGTTTGTCGGCACCTTCCTGGATAAGGCGACCGCAGAAGCGAAAACACAAGCTCTCTATTTTGCTGGTCCCTAATGAACACTAAGCAAACAGAATAATGCACTGATCTAGGAAAAGAAACTCTCCAAATCAAACACACACGCGAGCATGTACACAAGCACACGCGCGCGCTCGTACGCACTACGAGACTTATTATTTCAATGATGTCTTTCAAATGCAAGTATAACAAAAAGACATTTAGTACTAAGTATGTATGTAAACAATGACAAAGGGCCCAGGTCGCCCCGAGAACCCTAACATGCCAGACTTCGGTCTCATAACCAAAGTTATAAACAGTTGTCTAGGTAATTTGAGAAATAACTAATATTATTTGTATTAATTGAAACAGCCTTGATGCGTCGACGCTTTCTGTTTTCGATGAGAATTTTTAAAAAATTGTGTACTTATTTTGGTAATTGATGATGGATATAATATTCGAAAGGAACTGATGCCCTGATGTCCTAACGCTTTCCAATCAACTTTTATCAAATGTGTTTTAGTATTATTTTAAAAGAATTCGTTCGTATTTGTTTATTTTTAAATTTCTAGTCATGGCGAAACTATTGTATGACTGATTGGTAGAATTCATGGATAAATATGAGCGATCTTAACACTGAAAAATTGTTTAAGCTGGTGTAATTGTTTTAAGGAACAGGTCGATTGACGGACGATGAATGACCACACCGGAAATATGACCATATTAAAAGCTCGTTTGGTCAGACGAACAATTAAGTTAAAACCCGCTTATCCTAGTAAAACTTTATTCTGTTAACTCAGCTACGTATTTTAAGTTTATCTTTGAAATAAAACTAACCTAAACTGGTTGGATCAGTTTAGGATTGAGATGGTTAATATGACCGGGTCGCACATGCAACCTGATGTCCAGATTTAATTTATGGCATGGGGCACGGCGCTCTCGCCAAATAGAATAGCATGAATCATTTAAGCTAGCAAACAACTCATCATGCAAGCATTGCTGATAGTCTGTAAACACGGTAACGTAGAAATAGAATGAGTGCTTTTCATTTTTATGCACACTACAGAGTTTGCTTACGTCATTACTTAAGTATGTAATGAATGGTTGGATCGAAAAGTTTAGAAGGTCGTATTTTGGGGAAGTTAAAATGAATCTCAAAATGATATTATGCACAAAAAGGCAGATATAGTGTAATAAAGATAAAGTATGTGCTATATGTAAAGTTACATTTGTTAGAGGGGCCCCGAGTGGCCGAGTGGTCTAAAGAGCTCACCGTTACGGATCACTGCCATCTCACCTCTGTCTGCGTGAGTTCTAGTCTCGGATTCGGCTGATGTGGTTATGTAACATAGCTTGCCAGTAGCTTCTCGTGGGTCGGTGGTTCTTTCCGGGGTTTTTCCCGGGTTCTTCCTCCACCGTTTATACTGGCCGCCATTAATAGCCTAACTTATGCTGAAAATGGCGTTAAACTCTACAACAACAGCAACAACAATTGTTAGATTTTAGCGATTATTTGTTGATTATGGGGAGTCGGTGTTGGGTAGATATTTCTCAGGCAGATTAATTAACCAATTTCTAGGAGCAGCCGTAATAATGTACAGTATGATAGCATAAATTGGTTTTGTTTTACTGAATGGCGTGAAGCACTTAAATTCGGAGTGAATTACAGAAGAATCATACAAGCTTGAATCAAGAAAAACATAAAAGTGTGAAATTATAGTTTCGTGATGCGTGGTGATAATGTGATTGGAGACAAATTATTGTAGTATTTTCGCTTTTAAGAATCTATCAGCTGACAAAGGCTGTTGTCTTGAGGTCATTGCAAATAGGGCAAATATTAAATGTCAGACCCAGACTCCGCCTAATTATATTTTTGTTCGCTCTTTGTAATACCCTATGTTTATAGCAATAACAGATATGTCACGTTCTCTCTATCTCTCTCCCTAATTGCTCCAATGGCCTAGTGGTTAGAGCGTCCGCCTCGGATGCAGGAGGTCGTGGGTTCGATCCCCGGCCGAGTCATACCAAAGACGTACAAAAATGGTACTAACAGCTGCCTCGCTTGGCACTCAGCATTAAGAGGTTAGTGTTAGAACTGGTCGGCCTGGTGTCAGAATAATGTGACTGGGTGGGGCATCATGCTATATGTCTTCGTAGCCATGACTGAAAAATTGTTAAATGTACGTTAAAAGTTCAAATCGCACACACACACACACTCTCTCTCTCTCTCTCTCTCTCTCTCTCTCTCTCTCACACACACACACACACACACGATGCATGTCATAGTGCTACTGCACTGCCTCCTCGTGCGTCTTTCTTTGTCAGTGGCTGCTGTTGTGTATATTGTTTAGGTCACATTTCATTTAACTTGCCTATATTCGAAAATATGGACAGTATGGTTAATTCATCAAAACATATAACAGCAAAACCAAAAGTCTGCTTAAATATATATCAATGATAAGCTATAATAGCTCGGCACTATGTACTGGTATGATTAACTTATATATATTCCACATATCTCAAATACATACGAAGACTGACTCGATTTTCTTTTTTTAATAATTTGGTTGCCTTGCTAAGTAATCTGCTAAATTAAATTGGAAATTTGTTGGATGTGTTCTGAATCAGTAAATTATTCGTCCCAGTGTGTTTTGTTTAGTTGTAATTGTTTTGACATTTTTTTAAAAATACCCAGAAAATATTGACGTTTCCCCGTTGGGTGACAGTCACTATCCATAGTTTCTGGGTTTACCACAAGCTGTGTTTACCATAACTATCAAGAAGCAGCCAATATTACCCAGATTCTTCAGTTGGTCAATATTGAAAGTCCTATCGTTTTTATTAGTGTAGTCCTTATTGTAGGAAACTTGCATTTGAAATACTATCATTGTCACGTTATAAGTAAATTGGAAGATTTGTCATGTTTTTCTCTCCCTTTTGCTGCTTTAGTATGAGAAATCTTTAAATTTATCCATTTATATATTCTGTGTCATATATTTGATTTTATTATCTTAAAGTATTGAAATCACGCACGCGAAACAATAGTATGCATTAGAACGTTGCATGTCAGAATGGTCCCATGTTCTTCAGACTCAACCTATATTTTCGAAACGATCGTGCTCTAACTATGCAACACAGCGAAAAATGTAATGTTGCTTAATATATCGTTCCTATCTTAGTGGGGAAAAATATCACTTGCTTTATTTTGCAAATTGAGTAAGAACCCCCCAAAAAAGTAAACTCCAGTGGCTTCCTTGATAACGGTTGGATTCTTAGGGAGAAGCTGGTGGTACAAACCCTGTTGTATGATATCTCCATACAATGACACCTTTTTTGCTTGATTAATCATGTTCCATCTGATTGAACAGCTGGAGAGGTCATTAGAATCTTGGAAACATGAAGACTTCTAAAGCATCCTATTTTAAAATTCGGTTAGCACGAATAAATTGAGACAAACTGCGTTAAGACAATGTTTACAGTTTAACTTCAAATAAAAGTATCTTGGTTTTGAATGAAAGATTTCCGTTGCCTTCATTAATCAGGAATATCAAGGTACTAGTCCACTCATACTTTTGTGTATCGCCCTCTCGTGTAGAGACACGAGAACATTAAATATCAAAACTGAAACAAATTACTAAAAGAAAAACATTATGTTCGACATGTAATTAAATTTTATGCAATTTTACCACAAGGTGGTATAATTTATTTTTAGCTGCCAAGCAAAGTTCAGACTAGAGTGTTCTCCTCCTGCTTTCGTCCCAAACTTAGTTTACTTCCAAATTATATTCCAATGGTCTGTTAATAAATCAGTGAATTTCGAACAAAATTTTGTTTCCTTGGTGACATTACTGTTAGAGCTGTAAATTTCCACTACGTCGTAAAAATATGTTTTACAATACTTCCTTATTATATATACCAAAAGTGGAACATAAACAACGTATGTGGCTTTAAGCGAAAATAGACACAATACAAGTATAGGTACGCGTTAGGCTTTGAGCATAGTTATTCAGGTGAGACAACCTGCATATGGAAGACTTCACCTTCAGGGACAAAGTGCGATTTAAAAATTATTATTCACCTGAACTCTTGCTTTTCTTCTTTTCGCTTTTTTTTTCTTCTTATTTTTAAACCGCTTAAAACACTCTTTCTCTTTACCGATGCCTAATGTACATGCTATTAAAAACATGTTTGATCTGGGAACGGACTTCTGCCACTGATAGTGCTAATCTTCCTTTAGGAGACCCAGTCGTCAAAGGTGACAGCAGGTTTACATGTTCAGATATATGAAAACTTGAAATTATCGTTCACTGATTATCTTTATATTCTATCAGGTCCAGAACAATGCAAATTTTGCATTTTAAAAAATAACATCGAGTCTGACTGGTCTAACTGTTTATAAATTTTGATTGTATTATCATGTTTTCTTATTCGTACACGAGTTGGTTGTACATAGAAATTTGAGTGGACCGGGAAGATATTTTCAACAACGACAAAAAAACGTCTCCACGTCTTACTGTTCTCGTAAAATGATGATACAAAACAATATGAGCATCGCGACTCGCATATTCATTACTACTGACTTCATGTTGACTAGTTCATTTTTATTATAGCCTCCAGTCAAATTTCAAATGATATATTTCTTGCATTAACGTCCATACGCATGTAGTTTTGGTTTCGATACATATTCTACAGGGTGCTACACTGTCAGCTTTACCGTTATGATCCCAATAACCCAGCTGTATTACTTTTAAATACAAGACTCTTCGAGTAAATGAATTTTTGTATTAAAAATTACATGCATTATATTTTTAACTTAGGTGTCTTTATTTAATTTCCTTACAAAACACTGATTAATATTACAGATCCTTTTCTAGAATTGACTTTTTATCCCATCAGCAGTATAGTTAACTCTCAGTGCCGTTATGTATTTTTACTATGTTGAAAATGTATGTATTAACTGCACGCACCCACAGGCATCAAACGAAACATTTACACAGATCAATGAACCTAACCTTCAGTTACAAAGATATACCATAAAATTAACCCCAATTAGTTGGAATCGGAAAATCTTTCACAACATCTTAATCACGTAAAACTTAATGCATCTTTTAATGTGTAGAAACACACGTTTTGATGATTCAGTTTCATTTGACATCTAGGAGTAATTGAAATTAAACTACTGGAATAAACGATACAGACATGCACGAGTCGTGTGTGCCAATCACAATAAGCCGTTGTACAATGTTACAAATGCAACAGAACAAAGATAATAGAGGAAATGGAAAATGGAAATAAAAATCCCAGAGATGTCATAATTGCATGAAAGAAATGAGATTAAGCTTGTGTTACAATATAGGAAATAAACACGAACATGTGGTTCCGTTCTAGAGTTTCGTATTTTTTGCAAAGGTTTGATTTTTAAATAGAAAGCATTTAGAAGGTTTCCCTCAATGGCTATGCTAGTTATTTAACATAAGACCTTGTACAACTTCGGTATTGTTAAAAGAACTTTTAATTCCCCTTTTTAGGTCTACGACAGATAGGTGAAATTTGGGTTAAAGAATATAAAACGTGTTTGCCACAAATGTGCACCCAGAAAACTGCTAGCTCATTTTCACTTCCTGGACTTTAAAGATAAATTGCAAATAGACGAGCCGATAACTTTATTTAAAAATTATTTTATATATTATGTAATTCATTCATTGCAATTTCAGGAGCTAGTATTGTCCACTCTAGCAATATACGTTTTCTTTTTTATTTAATTACTGCTAACGTTAGTGCTTTGAACAAGTTCGGACTGATTTCATGATTACATGGGAACAGCCATTTTGATCGGTTTGTGCTTAAAATATGCACGATTTCCACAACTATAACGTGTACAGAAATTTCAGTCACAGTATATGAATGTGGCATAGAAATAAACAAACATTCTCTCTAAAGTGTATGTAACAAATGCAAAAGAAACTTCACCTTGCACCTGTAATTGTGTCAGAAATACGTACTATCTTAAATAAATAAAACCTGACAGAATTATCGAAATGTGTTACTCATCTAACGTTTTAATATTTAAATAAGAAATTGAGATGACAAGGTTTGGTAATCCACCACATGAACAACAGAGACGATGATTATTTTTTTTATTTTTATTTTTTTTTTGCAATATGCGTTTACTAATGGCGATGATGGTAGACATGAATTCAAAGACCCTTACAGTAAAGCAAAATTTCGAAAACCATAACACCCAGATCTAAATGATTTATACTGACCTTCTGAAGTATAATACAAATACATATTCATTTCACTTGTGATGGGTATTGGTTTGTTTGTAGCTTACAAGTTTATGTTGATATGTTGGTAATATATAGGAAAAAGTGCTGAAATATGGTAAACGCATGACTCCTCACCTACACGAAAATATACCGCAAGGAGTTAAATACATTAATCAAATGCGAAAATGTATCACATATAAAGCGAGAAGCACTACACCCAACACCACTGTATCACATGCACATCGAGAAGAATTAAACCCAACATGATGGTATCACGTATACACCAAAAAGCACTAACCAAAACAACAGTGACTCACTTATACACCGAGAAGCACTCAGCCCAGCATCATTATAACACGTATACATAGAGAAGCACTAAATCCAGCATTATTGTATCACATTTACACCGAGAACTAAACCTAACACCACTGTATCATAAATACTTAGAGAATTAAACCCAACATGATTATATCACGTATACACAGAGAAGTACTAAACCCATCGTTACTGTATCACATACACACGGAGTTGCACTAATCCCAACACCAACGTATCACATATACACCGAGAAGCATGAATCCTAACACCATTGTATCGCGTATGCACCGAAAAGAACTAACTCCAACACGATTGTATCGCGTATACAATGAGAACCACTAAACTCAGCATGATTGTATCACATAAGCACCGAGAAGAACTACACTCAACACCATTGTATCACTTATATACCGAGAAGAACTACACTCAACAAGATTGTATCAAATATACACCGAGAAGAACTTCACTCAGCACAATTGGATTACATATAAACTGAGAAAAACTACACTCAACACCATGGTATCACATTATACACCGAAATGAACTACATTCAACACCATTGTATCACTCATACACCGAGAAGAACTACACTCAGCACAATTATATCACATATACACCGAGAAGAACTACACTCAGCACAATTGTATTACTTATACACCAGGAACTACGCTCAACACCATTGTATCACATACACACCGAGAAGAATTACACTCAACACGATTGTATCACATTATACACCGAAAAGCACAAAACCCAAAACACACTTTACAGATAGCACTCCAAGTCTATCTGCAAATCTGTTGCTTACACCATTACACCAGGAAGTGTTTTCATATCGTTTTATATGAAGATGAAAGTAGATGCTTATAATACTGTGGTAAACAATGTAGGTATTTTTGGCATCCGTCCGTCTACGGGAGACGATGGCGTAGCTCCAAAGTAAGCTTTTGTCTATCCTTCTTTCTAGCTCTCTTTTCAGCTTGTTTTATTCTTCTCTCTTCCTCTGCGTTTTGAACTCCCTGCCTGACAGCTAGGCGCCAGCTGGAACGGTTGTTTGCACAGCTCTCCCAGTCGTTGACATTGCTGTTTGCCGTCTTCATATCCTTCTTGCAAACATCTTTGTAGCGCAGATGTGGTCGTCCAGTTGGTCGTGCACCTTCTGCTAACTCCCCATATAACAGGTCCTTCGGAATGCGACCTGGGTCCATTCTTTTGACATGGCCAAGCCAGCGAAGGCGCCTCTCGCTGAGAATGGAGAACATGCTGTTCATGTTGGTGCGTTCTAGAACCTCTGTGTTGGGTACTTTGTCCTGCCACTGGATGTGCAGAATGCGCCGCAGACATCTCATGAGGAAGCTGTTGAGTTTCCTCTCGTGTCTTGCATAGGTGGTCCATGTTTCGCTGCTGTAGAGAAGTGAGCTGAGCACGCAGGCTTGGTAGACACGCAGTTTGGTCTTCTCTGTGAGGTTGGGGTTGTTCCAGACTCTCTGGTTAAGTCTGGCCATCACTGCTGCTGCCTTGGCAATCCTGCCGTTCACCTCAGAATCAATGGAGAGTAAGCTGGAGATGTTAGACCCGAGGTATGTGAAGTTCTCGACAACTTCCAAGTTGTACCCATCAATGGTGACAGAGGGAGGGGAGTCTGCGTCCTGCGCCATGACGTTCGTTTTCTTCAAACTGATGGTCAGTCCAAATTCCTTACAAGCATGGGAGAGGCGGCATACCAGCTGCTGCAGTCCATCTTCCGTGTGTGATGTCAAGGCTGCATCGTCGGCGAAGAGCAATTCACGGATGAGTACCTCTGTGACTTTAGTCTTAGCACGGAGACGGGCGATGTTGAACAGCTTGCCGTCAGCCCTGGTATGGATGTACACTCCCTCGCTGCAGTCCTTGAATGCGTACTGGAGAAGCATGGAGAAGAAGATGGCAAAGAGCGTCGGTGCAAGGACACAGCCTTGTTTGACTCCGCTAATGACTGGGAATGCTTCAGATGTTGCGCCATTGAAGCACACTGTGCTGTGCATGTTCTCGTGGAACGACATAATGACAGCAAGCAGACGTGGGGGCAGCCGATCTTCTGCAGGAGTCTGAAGAGTCCACTCCGACTAACCATGTCAAACGCCTTCGTCAGGTCTATGAAGGCAATGTAGAGGGGAATCTGCTGCTCGCGACACTTCTCCTGCAGCTGACGTAGTGAGAAGATCATGTCTACAGTTGACCTGCCGGCTCGAAATCCACACTGGGACTCTGGGTAGACGCGGGAGGCTAGGATCTGCAAGCGCGCCAAGGCAACACGGGCGAAAGCCTTTCCGACGATGCTGAGGAGGGAGATGCCCCGATAGTTGTTGCAGTCGCTACGGTCTCCTTTGTTTTTGTACAAAGTGACGATGTTGGCGTCACGCATGTCCTGTGGGATGTATCCCTGTTCCCAGCAAAGGCAGAGGAGTGTGTGTAGGGGCTGGAGCAGTGCTGGTTTTCCGCTCTTGAGGACTTCAGGCGGAATGCCGTCGCTTCCAGGAGCCTTCCCACAGGCAAGGCAATCGATGGCTTTTCCGAGCTCTTCCAGGTTGGGCCGTGTGTCTAGCTCCTCCATGACAGGCAGGTCTGGAATGGCGTCCAGGGCAGTTCTAGTGACATTGTTTTGGGTTGCATATAGCTCGAGATAGTGCTCAACCCATCGCTGCAGTTGTTTCCCCTGGTCTGTGATTACTTCGCCCGTCTTGGACTTGAGGGGGGCGGTCTTGTAGCTGGGGGGGGCCTGTCGCCTTTTTGATACCCTCATACATTCCTCTTGTATCCCCAGTGTCAGCACCTGTCTGTATACTGTTGCAAAGGTTCAGCCAGTAGGTGTTGGTACAGCGGCGGGCAGTCTTCTGGGCATTGTTCCTTGCAATCCTGAGGGCTTGTAGTGTTCTGGGGCTAGGTGCAGCCTTGTATGCCAGGAGGGCTTTCCTCTTTGCCTCAGTCACGGGCTCCATCTCCTCCCAGTTGGCCTCATACCAGACGACATTTTTTCGCTCCCTCTTCCCGTAAGCTGTGATGGCTGAATTGTACACAGAGTCACGGATATGGGACCACTTGGAGTCAATGGTGTCATCAAGTGTCACTTTGGTGAGGGCTTCCTTCAGTTTGCTGATGAACTGCTGTGTTTTCTCTGGGTTGCTTGCACAGCAGGTGTTGATGCATGGGTGACCTTCTTCTTGGAGTGGTGCAGCTTCTTGAGTAATATTCGCACCTTGCTGGCCACGAGGGAATGGTCCGTGTCACAATCGGCACTGTGGTAGCTGCGGGTGAGGAGGACACTGGCCAGTTCTGCACGCCTGGTGATGACGAGGTCTAGCTGGTGCCAGTGGCGTGAACGTGGGTGTCTCCACGACACCTGGTGGATCTCCTTGCATTTGAAGAAAGTGTTGGTCACACATAGGCTGTGGGAGCAGCACATCTCCTGCAGTCGCTGACCATTCTCGTTGATCTTGCCCCTTCCGTAAAAGCCGAGACAGGTGGACCAGGCCTCATGGTCAGCTCCCACTCTAGCATTGAAGTCTCCTAGTAAGTAAAGGCTTTCATTGTTGGGGATACTGGATATTGTCTGATCCAGAGCCTCATAAAACCTGTCTTTCTCCTCGTAGGTGGAACAGAGGGTTGGGGCGTACAGGCTGAAGATATTGACCGGGCCTAAGGATGTTGACAGCCGGAGGGCAAGGATTCTCTCAGTACCTGATGATGGAGGTTCAATGAAGGCGAGTAGCGTGTTCTTTACGGCAAAGCCTACACCATGCTGCCTAGGTTCATCCAAGGGCTTCCCCTGCCAAAAGAACGTGTAATTGGCTTCCCTGATTGTGCCGCTGTCAGCCAGTCGGGTCTCCTGGAGGCAGGCAATGTCCATGTTCAGTCGGGAGAGTTCTCTGTCAATGACGGCAGTCTTCCGTGCATCGTCGATCTGCTGTAGGTCAGCGGTCAATCGAGGACACATAGTCCTGATGTTCCAGGTTGCAAAACGAAGAGTTGGAGTCTTCTTATTTCTTCTTTTAGTCTTTCCTGGTGCGGAGTTTTGTGGCCCACTTGTCGAGATGGTTCTCTAAGCTCCACGCACCCAGTGCAGCAGGCAGGCCATGGCGGGCAGCACCTTACTGACTGGGGGCTGCCGAGCTTGAGGCGGGCGGTAGCTGTCCAGTGAGACCTGATGATCTACCCCACCTTCAGAAGTAACCCCTGGCGCCAAGCTCTACGCCAATCGAGCTTTGACTTAGAACCGGTAAACTGCTACTTCTCGTGTTGTGCCGACGCCGTACGACGACGCTGGAGTGTCCTCTCCAGTGGAGCTATGAAGCCTGGGCAGGGTGGTATGGAGAATCAGCTGTTGTCCATGCAGCTGATCCCACCTCTCCACGCAGCTGGTGTGCCCAAGGGAACGACGAATGCCGATACAGCTTGGCACCAACGGCGTCGCAGGAGTTGCCGGAATGACATTGAAGTCAATGTCAGACCGCCTTAGGGACTCCATCTCCGGATTTTCTGTCGGGGTTTACTCCCTTAGCCTTTCCCATGAGTGGGTATAGCCACAAGGCAGCAGAGGTTTGGAATCGGAGTTTTCCTTCTCCTAGATGAGGTACCATCCAAAGTTTACGAGTCCCATCTACCCGAAGCAACTGGTTTTAAGGCGCCAGTGGGCCGCCTTCACCCCTTCTCCTGTTAGTAGAAAACATGGTCTGCCGGGCTTCACATCTAAGCCACTCGCGAAGGCCAGGAGCTGGATTTCACTTGACAGAGGCAGTCAGAGACGCAAGCCGTATGGGGCATTTTTTGGAGGATTGGGGCGCTTGTCTCCCACTCCCACCCCGGGCAATGTCAACCTTAGACCTTGATAATGTAGGCATAGTGTTTTTGTAACACGTCACCCTATTCTACGCAAGTGATTGATGATCGTTAAATCTGAATGGCTACCACAGTTTCCCGAAATACGAAGAACCGTAGTTACAGTGTCGGTTGGAAAAGAGGACTGAACAAGAAATTCTAATGATAAATTGAGAAATTGCTAACTGGTAATCTACAAAATTCTGATTTCAGATTCAGATTTACACTTGCAGGAGCCTCTCACATTATCAAAGTGGAAACTAAGATAACAAATTGGAAAAGACTTGCCTTCAGTACGGTAGATTTACCTCAGAATAAAGACATAAATATTGTTGTTTTCTTCTAATACAATATTGCTACGGATTATCAATATTTAACGAACTTCACATTTAATTCTCCACAATAAGTTTAGATGGTGTTTTGATGCCGTACAAAAAGATTGGGAAAAGTGGTCAAGAAAAGAATTTCAACTTAACAAAAAAAAAGAGTTAAAAATCGCACAAGCTATAGAAGGTCTCCTAAATATGATTTATTCTCATGGCTTTCAATTAACATAGCACTGTGCAGATGCCACGAAGTATGTTTTGGTGCAAAACATAAGCAAACAGAAATTAGCAACGTAAGAGCTAACAAATTTTATACTGACGCTGACTGGACTAAATATTTTCACACGATAGCAAAGTACGTGATATCTGTCTTAAACTAAATAATGTAGAACGGGGTATCCGCTTTCAAATCAGAGGCAAAGAAAATGTAGATTGTCACAAAATGCGTATTATTTTCTTTCCGATGGTCATCTTAACGTTCAAATCAATGAGATACAATTTGTTATTGTGAATCAATTTATTTTAGTGAGTATCAACCTTCATGGCTTAAGGAAAATTATATTTATATTGGTACTTTAATGTTGTTCATCGGGGAAGTCGCTCTATTGTGTTCATGGAAAGATCATTGTTCGACTGGATTTTTTATTCGTGGTTTAATGCAGCCAGGAAATACACGAAAATTAGTACCCTGCAAAATAAATTGAACTTACACTATTGAGCATTAATAAATGCATCTGAACAATTTTCGCACTAAATCTGATAGGGACTTAAAAAGAAGACTACTTAGTTTATATTCTAATCATGTCAAACCTTTTTTTAAAGGATTACAAAGTTAGTGATTGTGTATCCCTTTTTGATTTTTCTTTTCTTCTTTGTCCGTCTTGGATGAATAAAGTTTAATCTTACGCCACAAAACACTTTCACATGTGGCACAAAATTCTTTCATATGTGGCCACAAAACTGTAATATGTGGCCACAAAACTTTATATGTGGCCACAACACACTTTCACATGAGTACTAGATAATCTTTGGAAACTTTGAGTATCTTCTATTTATTAGAAGTCACTAGATCATTACAAATTTCATGTTCTCTTTAAAATAGTTGTCAGTTGATGAATTAGTCATTGTTATAACCGAACAAGTTGTTGTTGTTGTTGTTGTGTTTAACGCCATTTTTCAGCACAATATAGGCTATACATGGCGGCTAGTATTAATGGTGGAGGAAGAACCCAGGAAAACCTCGGAAAGAACCACCGACCCACGAGAAGCTACTGGCAAGTTTTCTCACATACCCACATAGGCCGAACCCGAGACTAGAACCCACGCAGACAGAGGTGAGATGGCAGTGATCCGTAACGGTGAGCGCTTTAGACCAATCGGCCACTCGAGGCCCCCCGAATACGTTGTACATGAAAAGTAAAATATGTTATGGGTATCTAAACTCAAGTTGCATTAATCAAGAGCAATCCCTCTGTAGTTTCTTTTTATTTATTGTGGTTACGAACTTTAAACTTAAATACTGTTACGAATCTACCGTCTTCCACTAAGTAACAGAAAAAGCGGAAACTAACAAGTTTACTAAAATTCAACAAATAATTTATTTCCCTATAATGCAAAGTGAAAATTCAAACACAAAAAATATACGGTATTGACCAAATACTAAATCCTAAATAGTCCTAAAAGTTGTATCCCAAGTCAAAAAGTATAGAGTATTCCAAATGAATTCCAATGATACTCTGAATGAATTCCAGTCTTGAATGTACTGATGTTCCAATAACCTGGAATAGTTTAACGTGATAACAATCTTGATGTATCACAATGATATAATCTAGAATGTCCTTGAATGAATTCAAAATAATACCAAAATATGGATTTAGTCCAAAAGTAACACTTTGCTATTCCAATGAATCATTTTAAAAGATAATTCCTCTTAAACATTAACTAAGCACATCTATAAGACTGATTATACTACAGATGTTAAGATAGAAATGAATAATTATAATGTAAACAACCATAATATAAAAACTAAGACACAAAATGAGTACCATAATTAGGGTACAAGGTACATTTCCAGAATATTCTAAGTTGCAAACAAGGTCAGATTTTTAACTTAAAGTTTAGTAAAGAACATGACAAACATCTAGTTGATAAGAATTTCCGGGGGGAAAAGCAATGTCATGAACTCAGATCCAGGTAAATGCGTTTACAAAAATTATCTTAAAGTTTAATCTACACTAAATTATTTAGTCCTGGATAATGTGACTAGGTGGGACATCGTGCTAAATGTCTGCGGCATGATACCCCAGCGCTAGACATCGCTATAAACTGCCACACTGCAGACATCGTAGCGATATGACTGAAAAATTGTTAAAGCTACGTTAAAAATCCAGATAGCATAGCATGTTTCGTTGCGCCAATTTCTCAGTTTGTAATACAACGTTTCTGCCGTTTGAGCTACCAACCTTGTCTGAATAACACTGAAAAACCTTCAGTGCTAAAATTACTTCCTCATTGTGTTCATCTTGTTCTGTATTTACTGTACGTATGTAAAATATATTCGAAAATATGATGTATATTCGTAATAAGTCAGTGTTACTCCTTGTGCTATAAATTTGTACATAAAAACAGTGTATTATCGTATTAGGCAGGGTCGGGGGACGTCTGATGCAATTCGTGGCTCATATGTGGTCACAAAACGATTCGTCATTCATCGCTGGTTCTGTTCACTCTGCTTGAGGAATATCTTAGTCTAGTTCCGCTCCGCTGAATACACAATCAATAAATTACGGTAGCATGAAGTTCAAGGCATTTAGTGTATTTTTGTTTTATAAGTGTAATTGTTGTTGTGGGGTTTAACGCCATATTTCAGCACACAATAGGCCATGCACGGCAGCCAGTATTAATGGTGGAGGAAGAACCCGGGAGAACCCCGGGAAGAACCACCCACCTATGAGAAGCTACTAGCAAACTTTTTCACATACCCACGTTAGCCGAATCCTAGACTCTAACCCACGCATACAGAGGTGAAATGGCAGTGATCCTTAACGGAGAGCGCTTTAGACCACTCGGCCACTCGGGGCCCCTTTATAAGTGTAGAGTAGGGTACTTACAGAGTTCTGGGAAAACGAATGTATTGATGTTTATGTTTGCCCATGCAATTAAAGAATTTAATATTTTTTTAAAAAGCATAAATGTTTGATCGCTCCTAATTACTACACAACTTACAAATAATGATTAGACTATTAAATCCATTATGTGTGACAGTTGTTTTGCAGTAACTTGATTTCAGTTGTCTTCATTTCAACGACGTTTACTGCCTACGTCCAGTTTTGTTTCAGATGATTTTCATCTCGAGATTGAGTATGTTCCGCGTACTGTCGTTTTTTTTATATTTAAATCTCGATATCCTAAACATGCGTATGCTTTGTTAATTGATGGATATTGAAACTATAGTTACACCGCTCAGTATGAGAAATATAAGTACTAATTATTCAGTCTCTTTTTTCCCTTTGATCAGAATATCAGAATAATGTTATAAAGCTGATGACACTTGATTTGCAATCTCCTAACATAAATTGAGTCAGACATCAGCTCTTCCAGTCATAGCGTCAAGATTTAATACCAGTTCTTAGTTAAATTTGCGGCAAAAACAGTTAATTTCAGTGAAGATGGATCGAGATTAGATTTATTACACTCAATTAGACTGTTTGAATTGTTCAGATACAATTTACGGTTATTTGGGATTAGGGAAAGACGTAGAACCCGTCCCCACGGTGCATGTGGATTGTGAATAGCTATTATGACATCAGTAGCAGGAGAAACGATCCATTTTCCATTGAAAATTTACTATAAAGGTCCCAGGGGACCTATTTCTTTCTACCTCGTTTCTGATGCCACCAGCACTGACCCAAGGATGATCAATTGCATTTCAACAACTAATCGACAGCCGCCAGGGATTACCTAGTAACACTGTCAATAACACAATGGCAATGCTAATTCAATCGTCATCTGAGTCAATGCTTTGTATAACATTTGAGGTGATTATGGAGCAATATTTTCCTGAATAATTGCACGTTAAATACGAATATGATTTCTTTTTTAGATATAAAATATAATTCATCAGTAGAATTCTAATCCTTCCATCAAGCAAAAGAATTAGTCTCCGACACATAGTTTTGGTTGCTAATTGGCAATTACATGCCCATCTACAGAGATGAAAAGCCGTACCATGTAGCAGTTCCATCAGAACGGGATTTTTTTTTCAGATCAGGACCTGATATAATAATCAATTTTTGTTATTGTTCATACTTTTAAAACAAAAAGAGAAGGGCGTCCTTTTTATTGCTATATGTGCAGTCGGATGCTATATTATACAGCCTATCGTTAACATACTAGACGTTTGGCTATTAATTCTCTTTTTGTATAAAAAAAAGTCTTATTCTTATTTGCATGTTGATTCCTTTCTTTTCCGTTCATCTGTCAACTATTTAAAGAGGCAGCACTCAACAGGATAGCCTGAAACTGGTATAAAGTATGTAATTTTAATATGATTGACCCGTCTTGGTAAATGCTTCAGCTTATGTATGACAATTTTGTTTTGATTGTTATTAAATATGTTTCAATTTAATATAAATTTATGTTCTTTGTTTGGGTTATTTCTTTATTAAATAGAAACTTTAGTTCATCCTTACTTATTGACCGTATTATACGAGTACTCGAGTAATAATGTTTATCAGGTTCTTTGCTTTGTAGATTTGTACAATATATTTCCCCCTGTTATCTCTTTCCTTCTTGTCAGATATTTACATGTCCATTGGATGTTTGTCGTGATGTTTGTCATATTGTTCTTCACTATCTCTTCTTTTTCAGAGAGTCACGTTGGCTCAGCGGTTAACATGTGATGACACGGGCGCGGGTTCCTTTTCTCAGCATTGTCTATTGTGGTGTGTTCTTGATTGATGCATTTTACTCACCATTTTCTACTGTGGCGTGTCCTTGTTCGAGATATTTCACTCGCTATTGTCTACTGTGGTGTGTCCTTTACCGAGACATTTTACTCTGCTTGTATCAGGACGATAAAACCATGAAGTGTTGCAGACCGTAAAACACCAAATTAGTTTTAGTTCTCTCGATTTTTGCTATTACTTTGGTGGTTCTTCTCAGTCTCCGGCCGCCTGTTGCATTCTATAGTAATTTTTCATACTGTCCCTGCCTCTTCCCTAATATTTTGCACGAAGCTGGGTTAAGAAAACTAGGAACACTTGTAAATTTTGTTCCATCGACTAGTATGTACTTCTCCCAATTTCATGCAAACTGGTAACGACACATGTTCCGAGTTCAAGAATGCGTGTATTTAATACTATTTTAGGTCAGTTGTACAAAAAGTTTGAAAGAAAAACTCATTTCAGAGTATCACGTGTGATGAGCTTTTGGGGTGAGATGTCCGGATAACTCAACGAAACAGTCGTTCACGGTGTGACTTCAATTATTAAAACTTAATCATGTAATCATAATACTTAACCGATACCAGCTGTAAGTATATTGAAACCCCTCAAAGTCCAAAATCATTCGGACCAAATGAAATTATCACTGTCAATGTGAAAAAGGCACGCCTTTTTATATTGCTTAAGTGACTTTAGAGAGAGAGACACACACAGACATAATGTGTTTATGACAGAACATGTAAGTATGTATGCGTGTAAGAGTTCACAAATTAAGAAACTGAAGGGGATGTACCATTTAATGAACAAATAGCTCAACAACGTACATTGCTTCCGAGATTCACATCCAGTCACACGAATAAATACAGCTGTTCCACACAAAGAAATGCAGTCATCGTCTCAGGAAACATCTAAGAAACGAAATCCTTCTATAACTACTGTTAAGTCAGTTGAAATTATGAATGACAGTCTATAGTGTTTAAATAATTAGTATAATTTTTAATGTTCTTATACCAAATCGTTCCCCTAGTTTCTTCAACGTAGGCTTTGGCACAGATTTATACTCTTCTATTAGAATAACTTTTTTTCCTGTAAGGTTGGTCCAATCTTACGTTGAGTTGATGGTCATTCTGACGTAACATGCGAGTGAATCATGGCTACTTAAATCCATGTATATAATGATTTTTTTTTCTCCTCTGAAAATCATTGAGTGGGACTGACTTTTAGAATACTGTTTTGACGATCTCGATCGGCAAAGCAGACAAGAGAGGCTGCGTGCCTGGTTATGAATGTTCATGTATTATGTTTGTTGTTTTTTATAATAAAAATGCAAAAAGATTCTATGGATAATTTATACAATCGAATAGCATCAATCACAACTTAGCAATAAACAAACAAATGTAGTCTTTCTTAATGGTTTATCTACAAGCGTTCGAATCCGGGCCGAATCATACCATAAGACTTATAAAAATGGTACTAACACCTGTCTCGCTAGGCGCTCAGCATTAAGAGTTTAGTGTTAGGACTGGTCGGTCTGGTTTCACATCGCTATAAACTGTCACACTGTAGACATCGTAGCGATACGAATGAAAAATTGTTAAAGCTACGTTAAAAATCCAACACACACACAAACACACACCTTAAAAGCGGACTCTTTTTGTATGGTGCAAGGACCTCTTGTGAGCTTATTGTCGGACCTGATTACTACTGTTTGAAGCTCGCCTGCCGTTGAGACATTTACCTGGTACTACAGTATTTTCTAACCGTAAAGAATCTGGTTCAGCACGTGTCGGAATTTAGCATGTAAAATTGAAATTTGGGATCGAATTTTATTTGGGTTTGCGGAGTAGAGGGGTTTTGTTTGCAGGGGAAATGGTGTGCATGTGTGAGAGTGTGTGTGACTTGTACCTTTCAAACAGAAAAGTATTTTTTTTACAACTGTTGTGATTACTTTTCTTTTATGGCTATCCTTAAATCAAATGTAACCAAACATAATAAATCTAAATAGACATTAAGGAATTGATCTAAAGGCAAATCAACTTACAATTTTTAAATAGCGATATACGTTTTTTCCTGCAGGTCATTCGCACACCATCAAAAATACTACCAAAAATGGGTCTAATTTTAATGTCATGCACGCATTATGTCCTTATTAAACACATCACACGTAATGCAAGTTATTAAATTCTTTTTCTTGTCCCATGACTGGCCACATAATTTTATTTTTCTTAGATTTTGGAAGTCTAGACATGTATGAATCCATTCAATTTTTAAGTTGTTCTTGGCCTTACTCCTATAAAACTTTTCCATAATTTTGTTAAAGGTCTTGTCTGTTCAATTAGTGCATAAGCAAGCAATTTATAATTATTACGACACAGGTGTTACACGGTAGATTTAAGCACACAAAGACTAGGTGTGGTATAGCTATTACCACACATGCGTTACACAATAGATTTAACAGCATGTGGACATGGTGTGACATTGACATAACACAGGGTTATTCCACAGTAGATTTAACAGCACGTGGACAAGGTGTGATATAGACATAACACAGGGGTATTCCACAGTAGATTTAACAGCACGTGGACAAGGTGTGATATAGACATAACACAGGGGTATTCCACAGTAGATTTAACAGTACGTGGACAAGGTGTGATATTGACATGACACAGGGGTATTCCTCAATATTTTTAACAGCACATGTACTAGGTGTCATTGACTTCCATCGGATACTATCCTGTCGATGATGTGCTTTGAACTATATTGCAGGTCGGATTCATTACACCAATTCACCGACAGAAAGCGCATGGTTGCTATTGTTTGACTATTATTCCTGGTATTGGCTGTTCCATTGGTATAAACATCCAGTCGTATTAGATGCATACTAAAATAATGATAACAGAGAAGACAATTTTTAACCTTGACATTTAACAAATTAATAGGTACTTGCAAGAATATGTAGTAAGAATTTAATATAAGTAATAGAATATGTAGTAAGAATTTAATATAAGTAAGTGTGACAATATTTATCTTTATCCTGTACTATTCATATCCTTCAATTTATGGGCAGTCCAGTTGAATCAAACATATATACATTATTAGGGCATGTTATGGAATTCCCGTTGTTATCCATAAAGAAAGAAAAAAATGAAAGTTATCAAACGACAATTCAAACCTTTATCATGACGTTATCGCAGAAAGAAAGCGAACTATTTATGATTCCAAATCCAAAGCTCGGGTCACAGTTGGAAACGGATATTAAGTTGATTCGTCGACTAAACGGGAAACGTAGAGAAACGGTAATGAACAGAATTAAATATTAAAGAGCCATTCATTCCGTGTGTTAGACCTCTGCGGGATTCATTTAGATTGGAAATAACTTTAAGGAACGAACCGTTCGATTAGTTTCTGGTGACATTTTGTTTGTCAGAAAACCTGATTATTCTGTCAATTTTTCTGCCTTCATTCTTCCCTTTGTACTGTCGCAAACATTTAGCTTGTTGAGAAAACAAAAGCATTGCAGGTGAAAAGAACGTGAAAATTTACAGAAGAAAAAAAATCCACAATTACGTTTACTTTTATCCGAATTTTAATACTTTACAAAAGCATTTTCCCGGAGAATAAAGTCTTAACGTAAACTATTTTAACTTCGTATATTTCCAGTTATATGTGCCTGTCTTTCATGTTTTAGGTTTATCTTAAAGGAAATTTAATTCATTTCCAAGTAAATTTGAATAACAGATTCCAATGTTCAAAAATATTTTAAAAAATCAAAAAACATTATTTCAAAACTTCGTGAATCAATTAATTCTTTTAGAAATTAATTTACAATTCAGTAAACTGTTTAAAATATACCTCTTTTCGTAACAGATTTATTCATCATTTGGTCAGTCTTTATCGTTTTTTATTGTTGTGGGGTGGGGTAAATTACAAATATCAATGGTTCCGCATAGAAATGCTGAGTACCATTATGATAACATTATGAATCATTGTTATAGAAGATCAATGATACGTTGAAGAGAGAGAGAGAGAGAGAGAGAGAGAGAGAGTGTGTGTGTGTGTGTGTGTGTGATTAAAAAAAATGATTCCATGTGATTACGATAGATAGTAAGTTGGTTAGAACGTTGATATACGATATTGAAATTGCATGAGGCAGCGGTTGCAACATCTTGGCAAAACGGGGTGGGGTGGAGTGGAGGTAGTTCATGTTTTTTTAATCCAATCGTTCCTGGTCAATGACACTACCAAAGATACGTGGAGCCGTAATATTTCTTCACTGCACAAAATTAAGTCAGTCTCACTTAAATGAAAATTATTAACTTAATTCCATATTGCTAGAGTTGAACATTTTGACAGAAACATGACAACCATACTACAGGTCCATTATAAGATTAGACGAAAATACGACAAAAATTTAAGATCACGTTTGGAAAATAGATTCTTATTTATATTATACGTCCTGTGCGATTTGACGCCAATTAGATATAAATAATATGATCTAACCCAGATCCGTTAAAGGATACAGTCGTCATTTTATATATATATATATATATATATATATATATATATATATATATATATATATATATATATATATATATATATATATATATATATATATATATATATATATATATATATATATATATATATATATATATATATATATATATATATATATATAGATATATATATATATATAGATATATATATATATATATATATATATATATAGATATATATAGATATATATAGATATATATATATAGATATATATATAGATATATATAGATATAGATATATATATAGATATATATAGATATATATATATAGATATATATATATAGATATATATAGATATATATAGATATATATAGAGATATATATATATATATATATATATATATAGAGAGAGAGAGAGAGAGAGAGAGAGAGAGAGAGAGAGAGAGAGAGAGAGAGAGAGAGAGAGAGAGAGAGGGGGGGGCAGACAGGCAGGCAGGCAGACAGGGTCCATGATTAAAACCTGTGTCTTCGCTTGTAGCTGGAATTTTGAATTTGATAGGGTTGTAAATTTCTCAATCTACCTTTGTAACTCAAAGCAGTGCATATATGTAAGCGACACACGTTATACTGTCGCTTGGTTAGAGGTTTGTATATCAATACAGCATGCTCATTGAAACATCAAGAATATGTCCATAAACCATACTTTGGTGGGCTTTGACCATCGTCTGATTTTAATGACATCGATGTCACATCGATGTCAATCTACTTCCTGGTCTCGAAAAGGATTTTTTAATATAATAAAACGAAGTGTGCACTTCTCAATGATTAAACTAATCTAACCCTGAGGAAGATCAGAACTATTATAAAAACAACTGGATTCTTCTTGAGCACGATTGGGATCTGTTATTGTATAGCAGTATATAGTGATTATCAGTGTAATAGCGTCGATCATTTCAATTATACCAGTATATGTTTTATTGATATAAATCACGCACTGCCTAACCCTAGTAAATATGGAGGGGGATTACCGCCATAATTATATGCGTGTATTTCATAATCTTCCTTGATGCATTATTGTAAATGGCTGCTTGCAAGTGCTACTTTCATAATTCTATAAATGTATATTGTATTTTCATTGATGCAGATTGTACGTGACAGTTTGCAAGTGCTACTTTCCTTCTGCATTATTGTCAATGACTGCTTGCAAGTGCTACATTCATAATTCTAGTCATGAATTTTCTATTTTTCATTGATCCAAGCTGTAAATTGTTGCAAGTTTTTCAATCTCCTTTCTTTCTGCGTCATTGTATCTTGCGATTTGCCAACTACTTAATTGATTCTGTAGTTTTGTCGTTCGACAAACGCTATGTCAGTTATTACAAGTTTTGTATATTCTGTTTATAAACTTTACAATTACATCATTGCAACTGCTGTTTTCATACAGATTTGGCCTTGCAACAATGTAAATACTAAGTTTTATCAGTATCGTCTTTGTTGTCCAACTCGTGTCGCCATCTGTTGTCATAATGGCATACTAGAGATTAGCATGGCATTATGACAACAGACGGCGCTCTAAATTTCTAAAGTTTTTCCTTTACCAGAAATAATGAATGCTCCCCATGGAGCTTTACTGCATTCATTTTGTGTCGATAACTCTTTCAGTCCCTTTTTTAAGGTGAACGTTAGCAACAAAGTTTTAATCGTCTCTAAAACCATATGCTTTCTCGAAGATCTAAGTAATTTATAGCACCTTACGAAAACAAAAACTCATACACTACAGCAGGGTGGTCCATCTTTTTCAACTCCAGTTTTGACGCATTTAAGTACATTTACCTTCACCGTTTAAGAAATATACTTCTTAATGATTTCTCTCATTACTTTGGAAGCATTAGTTATTTTAGCAAAGTAAGGATCAGAAATGACAATGATGTATTCCCTCGTACTCTTCTTAACGAACTTTCATCAGACGAACCCTGTTTGTAAGAATTGTATTGTACGTCATCCATTTTGATGCCCCTCACAGACGTCTATCTTTTCCTGTGATACTCTTGTACATGAGCTCCCGCGAAAATAAAATATTTCAGAGCAACATCAATAGCACATAAAAAGTTTATAGGTAAAATGACATTTAAAAAAAATGAAGCATTCCTTAAAGATGTACGATCTTCATTTTGGAACATATTTTGCCTCAAAAACCGAAATAATCAAACTGTGGAAAATCATGTTCGTATCATGATAAAAATGTTTACTTGCGATTAGAAGTATTAGATTTAGTGTACGATTGTTTTCCAATGCTTAATTTGCATTTTTAATGTACAGAACCTTGACCTTTGAATGTATTTATATAATAAATAAAAAACCAAAAGAACAGCTTTAAAACTGGTTTGCATCCTTTAAAACGTTTGTCCCTAAAAGTGGAAATAATCAGAGACAAAAGATGTTACAGATTTTACTTTTATTTATTGTAATTCTTACAATTATCAAACCAATCAAAATTAATAATTTGGTTCAAGAATTTTAAAAATATAAATATTGCAACCTTATATTCTAATTATTCAGCTGCTCTTTGTCACATTAAAGATTTAAAAAAAGCTTTAAAGAATTCTTGAAATATGAACGTAGTGATGCATGATTCTGACTTGTTAATTGTGCTGCTCTTTGCAATATGAAAGTAGTTTAGTGAATTATCTATGATCAAAGAAAGAGAGAAAGAAAGAGAGAGAGAATGCACCAAAACTGCATATTTCATTAAGTTATTGTAATTGTATACATGTATCCTGGGTTGATGAGTATGATTTGGGACAGTCTTCAGCAGGTATCAACAAAAGAATAAACTTACTGATCTTACTCGATAATTATACAGCGTTGAATTTTACAGATCACTGTCTTTTTATTTGGTTTTATTCTATTTAATTGCCTACATGTATCCTGGGTAGTTGAGGGTGTTTTGGGACACTCTTTTGTTGTTTTAGGGTAGTCATGGGGTCTTTCATTTGGTGATAAATACCAATATGGGGGGGGGGACTCTCCTGATCTTACTCGATAATTATACAATGCAGGATTTTACTGATCACTGTCTTTTTCAAGGTTTTATTCAATATAATGGTATACATGTATCCTGGGTAGGTGATGGTGTTTTCGGACAGTCTTGAGCTAGCCCCATTACTTTCAGGGTGACAGATAGAAAAGTTAAACTGTTTGATGCCTAATTCATGCATAAGTTGTTGGAAATAATCAAACATAAGATGTGCTGGACAGATTTTGTGAGGCAAACAAGTGTTAAAAACATTGCCTACACTTTTAGAACAGTTTTTGCTTTAATATTCTTCGAAGGAATAGACTACGGAAATCTTGAGGACGCACACATTATGGTCAACAAGTCTTGGTTGCTTGACTTGGTATACGGTAAAGAACCGAAAGTCTACCATTTTTCTGTTAAATAGCTTGTCAAATGGTCAAATGCAGGAATAGGTTGCAGATGTGCCTTAGATATCTTCTGATTGGAATTTCCTAATATTTGACAAATGTGACAAGATCTATGGTAATTATAAACATCACTTTTAATTTTCGGCAAATAAAAATGATCCAGGATCTTGTGATAAGTTTTTTGACACCAAAATGACCAGCTGAAGGAGTTTTATGGGGTAGACTATGCATTTCCTGTCTATATGACTTAGGAACAACAATTTGATTGCTCACTGACCACTCATCACCAGCAGGTACATCAGGTGCCTACATTTTCTCATAATGACCCCATTTTTCACAAAGTAACAAACTGGTACTTGTGTGGCTTCAATTTCTAAAACCCAGTCTTGTGTATTCTCGCAGGAATATTACTTGGGGGCCTATAACTGACATTAAAATTACTTGCATGCTTATAAAGTAGCTGTTTCTTTCTGCTCAGATATCTTACAACTGCAGCCAGAAATTGGCTAGTGGTTTATATTATTCTGTGATGAAACTAACTTACTATTGAAAATCAATCAATCTCAGTCTCTCAATCTCTCTCTCTCTCTCCTGCGCTGAGTGATTAAGACATTTAAATTATGGAATTTTCCTTATCCATTGTTCCAAGTGACATACATTAGGAATAAGAGGCCAAATTTCAAATTTCATCTCAGGTTCCTAAATATAATAGTTTTGTGAAGGTCAAAGTATCAGAAATAACAAATTAGCAAATAAAATATAATCCTTTTCATGTTTTTTTGCTCATAGCAAGTGCAAACAACTTTTTTATTGCCGAAAAATAAATTCTCCAAAAAGTGAGCATTTTTGTACAGTGTATATATTGAATACAGATCCAATAATTAACGTTTTTGAGAATTAATTCTTGAAACAGACACTAGAGAATATAACCTGACTGTTCTTGAGTCATAATTTACAAATGTATGTGGGATACACCAGGTAATGTGTTTTGGCCAATCCTGATTTTGCAGTTTTAATTTCTCAGAATTTGCAATGATGAGTGTATGTCCAATCCAAAAGCCAGATTGTGTCAAAAGCTTGTCTTCATTCATGTTTTATTAATGTAAAAGTGAAAAACAAAAGGGATTGGCAAATAAATCTGTAAGAACAATGTAACAAGACAATTCAGGTATTTGTTCCTTATAATTGCCTACCTGTGTGATAATTTTCGTTTCAGACTAATTCATCTAACAATATTGTTTTTATGAATGCCGGTTTAAACTTTTTTCTCTTATATTTCCTATGAAAAGTTAAACATAGGACTGTATATTGTTTTTAATTTTTTATTTTGCTTTATTGCATAGTTGTATTGTGCTGATATTTTTGTGTCATGACAATATTAACTTATATTTTAAACAGAATAAAATAATTATAAAATCACAGACAAATGAAGATGTTTATGTGGAGTGGTGGTGGTGGTGGATGCTACAACAGCCTGATCTGTGAGTAGCCTTAAAAACTTTACAAGGTTTTTAGAAAATGATGTGGGTGGCGTCTTACTCTTCTAAAAAAAACAATTACATCTGTACAAGATACATGTAAAAATATGTATTTATCTTTTTAACTACTACATTAATTTTATATCCAAATGTAGCAAGCACTTTTAGTACTGTATTGTAGCAGTAATAATGCAAACAAATTGAGCTGGTTACTGGTAGCGGTAGCAATGTTTTTATAATTGCTACCAAAGGAGTCTGATGTTTAATCAGTGAGGTACCATACAAGCAGTCATCTTATCTGTACTATAAATATCGCTTCATATATGGATGAATACGGTTTTAAATAATTAAAACAATGTAGTTTCGAGTTTGATATCTGTCGAAATAAAGCATCTCATAATTGTATGGAAGTGTTCTTTATGTTTACATCTAGATAATATATTTCATACTCTCAGAACTTCTTTTCTTATATAATGAAATAAGTTCATATTTTTGTAGCATATATGCTTTGTATGTGATGTCCTTCTTTCAAGTCATTTGCCACTTACTATTGTATTGGAATTCGAGACTTAAAATGAAATTGGAGATATGGCATACTTGTCACAGACAACTAGTGACAATACTTGCTGGCTATTGCATAATCATCCATGCCATACATATGCAAGTGTTCTGAATAATTTGACTATTTACCTTACTTCTTGTATTTTATATTTATAAACAGAATCCTCATCTCTGTAATGTACTCTCTCTCTCTCTCTCTCTCTCTCTCTCGTGAATAAATAAGAAATGAAAGTATGGCCTCGAAGTGCAATTATCTGCAATTTGCTCAAACCATATGAGGTCTTTCCTGCTACAAAAAGCAGAATTTGCACTGCACTCTAAAATAATAAATATGCTCTAAACTGATAACATTGTAAATGAGAATATATAAACAAATTAGGGCCTAAAATCGTGCTTGTAAGCGGCTGCCGATGCCCTATTCTGCCACCGTGCGGCAGCGGTAAATTAAACAGACAAAATGTTCAAATAAAAAGGGGTGGGAAGGGTCAGTGGAAATATAACGTTGTGTAAATACATCTAATTGTATACAATTTTATACATTTAATTTGTTTTGTGCTACTTGCAGGCCACCTCTCTTCCGAATGTTAATACTCTGAGACATAAGCTGCTGTAATTTAATTCGAATGATATTTTTAAATAAGACGTCCAAACATGCCGTAAAGTGGTATAACCTCTTGTTGCTAGGGTCAGTGGATTAGTCGTATTGCAAGACATTGACGTGTCACAGCGACATCTCTTGTCATAATGAGGCATTATGTTATGCTAACTTCCTTAATTCTAACTTGCAACGTGCTTGCGTCAATGAAGAATAGAAAATTCATTACTATTCAACAGCCATTGACAATAATGCAGAAGGAAAGTAGCACTTGCAAACTGCCACGTACAATTTGCAGCAATGAAGAATACAATATACATTTACAGAATTATGAAAGTAGCACTTGCAAGCAGCTATTTACAATAATGCATCAAGGAAGATTGCGTGAAAGATTGTTATGAGTACATAGGGCCTCAAGTCTATTTGATTCCAATGATTAAACGTATTTTCTTGTTTATCACTATTATTAATCATCATCATCATCATCATCCCTACCTACCTACCTACCTACCTACACACACACACACACACACATACATACATACATACATACATATTTTGACCTTGGCCTTCCCTCCCCGAAAAAAATCCAGGGGATACCCATGATCAAAACCCGTGTCTTAACTTGTAGCTGGAATATTTGATAAGGTTGTCGGTTTCTTAATGATCTACCTGCGTAATTCATTGCAACTGTATGTAAGTGACACACGTCATACTGTCGCTTGGTTAACGCAATGTATATCAACACAGCCTGCTCATTCAATAGTCAAGAATATGTCGATAAACCATACTTTAGTGGGTTTGACCATCGTCTGTCTTTAATGACCATCAATGTCAATCTACTTCCTGGTCTCGAAAACGGTTTTGAAGAAAAAAAGTGCACTTCTCCATACATTAACTAATCTGACCTCATTATGGAGGAAGATCAGAACTATTCTAAAAGAAACTGAATTCTTCTTGAACACGATTGAGATCCTTTATTGTACAGCAGCATATAGTGATCAACACTGTAATAGCGTCAATCATTTCGATTATACCAAAAGATGTTTAATTGATATAATTCACGCACAGCCTAATCCTAGTAAAGGCTTAGTGAAGCAATCCAGACAAGGCCACTGTGTTATATTGATTGCGTGAAAGATTTTCATGACTACATACAGTCTAAAGTCTTTTGGATTCCATTTGATTAAACTTGTTTTCTTGTTTATAATTATTATTATTATTATTAGTAGTAGTAGTAGTAGTAGTAGTATCATCCCTCCCTTCCTCCCCCTACCTACCTACCTATATACCTACCTACGTACCTACCTACATACCTAGGGGCCCCGAGTGGCCGAGTGGTCTAAAGCGCTCTCCGTTACGAATCACTGCCATCTCACCTCTGTCTGCGTGGGTTCGAGTCCCGGATTCGGCTAATATGGGTATGTGAAAAACCTTGCCAGTAGTTTCTCGTGGGTGGGTGGTTCTTTCCGGGGTTTTCACAGGTTCTTCCTCCACCATTAATACTGGCCGCCACGTATAGCCTATCGTGTGCTGAAAAATGGCGTTAAACCCTACAGTAACAACAAACTACATACATACAAACATACCTACCTGCCTGCATGCCTGCCTACATACATACAAACATACCTACCTACCTTCCTGCTTGCCTGCCTGTCAGCCTACCTACCTACCTACACATACACACATACACACATACATACATACATACATACATACATACATACATACATAAAAACAGACATATACATATATACAAACTTACCAAATTCTCGTAATTTTCACTTGTATATTTTAAACGCTGCTTTCTATGTTGTCTAATTTTACCCTTGCAATTTGTACCATCACTCTAAATAGGCCATAGGGACCCCGGGTGTCCGAGTTTAAACCGCTCGCCTTTACCAATCACTGCCATCTCACTCCTGTCCGTGTTGGGTATAGTCTCCGGCTCGTCCAATATATGTAATGAGAAAGTTTGCAAACTTGCCAGTAGCTTCCCGTGGGTCAGTGGTTCCTACCAAGGGTTTTCCTGGATTCTTCCTCCATTTGTAACACTGATCACCATGAATAGCCTAAGTTACGATGATGGATGGCGTTAAACCCACAACAAAAAATAGGTCATGTCTACATTGACCAACACTCAGTTCGGACCTCATATCATCAGCCACATGTCTTTGTGCCATGGTAAGGGTAGATGAGCACATGTTGCACGTGCGTTCCTGTATTCGTAGGATGTGTTATTTTAATAGAGAATAAATAGTTGAAACAGTCTTTAAAAAAATGTTTTTAATTAAGATTTCGTGCAATGAAATAAACATTTTATTATCTGTATGGACAGACCAATTTATGTGAATACAATAACTTTTGGTCATGAAAGAAAAGAAGGCATTTGGCTAATTAGAATTTCCGCCCATAAACTATTTTACATTTGACACAACCCGTGTATTGTCTGTACCGCATGAAAAGTTCATGACATGCGTGGTTTGTCCTCAAATCAAGTTTGTCACCTTGCAGGTTAGTAAACAATTTTATCTGTATACAATCCTATATTAAATCTGGCGGTGTCACGAAGTGCACTCATACCATATGATGTATAGGGAGAAAGTTTGGCATTTTAGATGACAAAGAATTTATCAAATTACATGAAACAATTTACAATTTCTTGCGTACGAAGATAGACCATCTTTTGCAGTATAAATAAAAACTTTACTCACGTTAGTGGAATTGAACAAAGTGAAAATTTGAAGAATAAGAATAACAAATTTGGCAGGATAACAGTAATCCTGGATTATAATAGGAATCAATCAGACTATATACTCTTATACGACTAGATAACAGTAATCCTGGATTATAATAGGAATCAAACATACTATATAATCTTATATGACTGGATAGCAGTAAGCAGGGGTTATAATAAGAATCAGACTGTAAACTCGTATGTGACAGAATAACAGTAAACTTCGACAGTGGTCTCTCACGTTAGACTCGAATTTTCTCAACATTTCACTTTCTGGCTCGTATGTCGTCTGCTTGAGTTTGAATCCGTGCGGTCAAAACAGTCGAAAGCTGTGATGTGCATTATCTCATGCAATCCAAAATAGAAATCTCGACCATTGTTACTTGTAATGGTATCGAATCTTAAAGTCAGACACGTTGAGCACCGGTCTAAATTAGCTTGTGGACTCAAAAAGCATTCTTCAAAATATGCAAAATAGGCATCTTTGACCTCTTCCTGTTGCAAGAAACGAGCTTTCGTACACTTACACTCTTATGGAGAATTTAGTAGCTGAATTTCATCTGAACAATAAAAACTTTCCTACACAATTTTAATTTCGAAAACTGGGCGTCCGCTCTCTGCGCATAGTTTTTCAATTGAACCATGCGGTAATTATACTGACCTAGACACACAGTATCCGGTTCCAGAATGAATGCTTATACAAGTTATTCAGGTCAAAATAATGTAAATTAAAAAGGAACAGAATGGATTTGTGAAAGCAATTATTTGTAGAAAAAATACAACAATACTATACCAAACTGTATCCATGGAAACATATACCAAAAGAATATCAGCAATATGTGGACAATTATTTTTAATCTTTACTTAAAAGTGTATGTTGTTTGTTGTTTGGCGCCATTTCTCAGCGCAAGATAGGCTATACGTGGCTGCCAGTATAACAGGTTGTGGAAGAACCCGGGCCAAACCCCGATAAGAACAACGGACCCACGGGAAGCTACTGGTAGCTTTCTCACGTACCCATATTGGATGATCCCGAGACTGGACCCCACGCGGAAAGATGTGATGGTAGTGATCGATAAAGGCGAGCGCTTTTGACCACTCGTCCACCCGGGACTTAAAAGTCTTTGTAAGGGCTTCAATCCTACAATAATGATATCTTGGAAGATGAAAGAGATATAACATTACATAGCTGCGATATCGCATATAAGTAGAGACATAAAAAAATTAATACTGTTATATGTAAATCTGACCTCTTCTGTGGAATATTGAAAAAAACAGTTCGTGCAAGTTAAGATATGATGACCGGGATATTTTTCTTTTTCTCTTTTTTTTCCTTCCCCTTTTCTTAACCTCACCGTGTGAACTTTATTTGAAATTTGTAGCTCTACAACACTGCACTATTGTTATGTAATTATAGTATTATGGGCATGTGACCTACATTACCAATAAATATTGTCATTTCCATTGTAATGGCTTAAAGAAGAGCTATGTTTTATCAGCAAGTGGTGGCCTAGTGGCTAGAGTGTCCATCTCGGATGCGGAAGGTCGCGGTTTCAAACATCGGCCAAGTCATACAAAAGACGTATAAAAATGGTACTAACATCTTGGCGCTCAGCATTAAGAGGTTAGTGTTAGGACTGGTTGGCCTGGTGTCTGGATAATGTGACTGGGTTGGAACATCGTGCTACATGTCTGCGGTATGATGACCCAGTGCTAGGCAACAATATAAACGGCCACACTGCAGACATCGTAGCGATATGAATGAAAAATTGTTGAAGCTACGTTAAAAATCCAAATCCCCCCCACACACACACACACACACTATCAGCAAGCAGTTCTTAATACCTATTTCTGAACATTCATCAATGTCGGCATCGACTGTGTCATTGCGACTCAAAAGGAAAGTAAACTTTCAGCTATATATATAAAGTGTTGGTATAAAGCAAACTGATATACCAATTATATTGGTATATCAAATTGTGATCCGCCCATGGTGCAATAATACGAATATATAAACATTCTTTCAACTGCAGGCCTATATATCAATGATGAATTTCTACCCATTCATTTATCATAAATGACATATGAAAATAACCGAGAAAAGGTATTAATAGTCCCTGTTTTCTAATGAAATTAAAATGGTACACAACAATTTCATCGGAATTCTTTTTCTTTTTTTTCCATTTCCCTCTCCCCTCTGGTGCGTAAGGGACAAAATAAGCAAGCATTAAGAGTGAGAGAGAAAAACATATTGCGCTGGACCAAGTAACCTACAGTAATCTGGTTCGTCGTAACGGTATGTTTACGCTTTCCTTGGGATCTATCTACAGTGTTCATAATATCAATGATACATAATTGCAATAACCAGTCGACAATAGGCCTATATGTTAAATTTGTCGGTTAGGAGGTACACACACTGTATTGTGTTTAATGCTTTGTTGTTGTTGTTTCTTAAACCTATTATAATGTTTAAAAAATCGAATATTAATTATTAAATATAAAATTGTCCCAATGATCGCCCCCTCTCTCTCCCTCTGTTTTTATCTCTCTCTCTCTCTCTCTCTCTGTCTCTATGGCTGTATGTCTGTCTCTCTCTCTCTTTCTTTCTCTCTCTCTCTCTCTCTCTCTCTGTCTCTGTCTCTGTCTCTGGATTATCGTAACTAGATACGGGCGAAAATCCATGAAAATACTAGCGTTGGAGATTACGACGATGCCTCTGGACCTATGAATGATGGTACAGTTTAGACAAACCATCCAAAGGAGACAGACAGACAGACAGACAGAAGACAGACATACAGACAGAGAGGGGGGAATTTAATAGTCTTTGGAAATGTTAATTAAAGCAAAATAATGACTTAGATGAACTGTCAATATGTTATCATTTTTTAATTACCTGTTGTTTGTTCGTCATTTTGCTTAGTTTCTATTCCACGCTAATTTCCATACACCACTAAGTGAATGCCTGACAGTTCAGGTTCAGTGTACAAGTAGCTGTGTTTGTAGTGCACTACTTTCTTCATAAAATAAAATAAAAAAACACATTTCATATTTAAATCATGAGTGTGTCTTATATTGATTTAATAAATGTGAATAAAATCAGAAACTCAAAAAGAAAACAATCAACTTATGAATTTGCATATGTGATTGTGAACAACAAGAAAAATTTTAGAACTAAATTTTGCAGCGAACACACTCGCAGGGATGTGAGGAGTTCATTCACTGTCAATTTTACAAAATTAATGATGTTTTTTTCCTGCTGTAAGGTAAAATTGACAATATTTCAAATTAATATAATTATAGACCTGCCACCTTAACAACAATTATTTCCAAAGCTTTGGAATATATTTCTAACATGAGAATTTGCAATTTTAAACAACTAGTTTGCTAAATGTTAAATCTTCGTATTGTTTTGGCCTCAGGAAGCGGTTCAAATATGTGAAAACTTTGCAGTTTAAAATAATATTGCTCATGACACAGAAAAGATGTATGCATGGTTTCTGAGCCGACTTCTTATAAATTACTACATGTCCCAAATAAATTTCACTCTTGTAATGTCGATATCCACCCATGTTTGGGTCATATCGTAAAATTAAATTTATCTTATGAAGACACGATGGAGCACGCTAGATGTGTGTGTAATCGAATTATCATGCTACTACGTGATTGTAAACTTTGCTCTTTGATGCCTGGCTGTAATTATTTAGATCAGTTTTTATTTCTATTTTTTTATTTGTTAAAAATGTAGTCACTTTTTATTTTTATATTTTTATTTCTTAAAATGTACAGTGCACTCTTATGTTTGTAGTGATTTGTTGTAATAATATTTTAGACTGGTAATCGGGTTAAATTAGGTACAGCAGTATATATAAATGTTTTCAAATAACTTTATTTTAAGGGCCGATGCAACAATTTAAAAGAGAGGGGTTTGCACCTTTACTTCAGCCTAAATTTGGCTTCCGTCAAGAAAACATCTCCGTAAAATCAAAATTAATAGTTGAGTCCACCTCGATAAGTAAAGTGGACTTAACGATTGCAAATTTTGAAGGAAGAAAATCAGAACTTATTTTGGGCTTTTGCCAGTTCAAACCAGGTGTTGTCCGTGCAATTCTGGTGCATATCAGGAACTTTAAATTGATCTAATTTGCAGTGATTGACAGGTGAAATTTAACCAGTGCTGTCAATGTTCGATGGTTATAGAAACAGACCAATTAGCAAACAATTCAATACGGCATGAAATTTACGAAAATGTTGTTTCTTTTCCTTTCTTTCTAATGTACGTTGTTTAATGTGATTGGATAACAAAGTTCCACCTACTCGAGCAATTCTTATTCACCCCTAAATACATTAGCGTCTATTTGAAAAATAATATACATAAATTCGTCTATTATAGCATGTTTAAAAATATACCATATAACTTCTGTATATAAGACTTCTTTATATTCTTTAGAATTTGTATATTTATGTTTTCTTACATCGTTTGCATTCTTATTTAATACCATCATATTTTTTTACTTACATAATTTTGTTATCTATATTGGAAGAGAGGAATCTCAAAATAAGAACTGTTATCTTATATTTAGATTTATTCGTGCCAAGACTATTGAGTCGAAAACGGCCTAAATGTAAGATGTAGTTTTTAGTGGACCAATCTGGTTTCCACATGATCGATCATGATCGTTCTTATGATTTCGGATAATCATTCACTAATAAAATTAAGTTTTAACAATTTAATAGTGCAAAATCCTTTTTTAACGCAAGGCAATACTTTTACTTGTGGTGAAAAATCAACCGATAGAATAAGCATATTCTGAGAGAAAATAATTGTATTCGCAATGTGAATAATTTTCTTTGCAATGGTAATAATGTCTTCGTTTTGGAAATATATTTACCCACAGAAAAGTATTTGATTCATCGAGGAAATCATAATAATTGGTTCTACAAATTATATTTGTTAGCAACATTAATATTTGTTTGTGAATAAATATTTAAGCAGGGATACATTCTTGAATTTGCATATTAATACATTGTGTTCTGAAAAAGATATTTTTATTCATCGCAATTTGTTGTTGTTGTTGTTGTTGTAAAATATGTCAGGGCGTAAGTAAAATTATATACACCGACAATGAAATAATTTTCAGTGTTTATTGGATGGTAAGATTTATTGTACAAAAATAAACACATTTGGTTGAAATTGTTTTAGCGCTATTCGAAAGCGAAAATCAAATTAACAAATTTCTGAATACAACGAAGTGCTGCTTTTCAAGTTCCTAATTGGTCGCGGACATTTTTATTCTTGTTTTGGCAACAATTGTGGATTAAACGAACAAAACCCATCGGTTCCAGGGTTTTGTCATACACAGGTTCAGTGTTAAAACATCGAGTCGTGCCTATCAATGGCATTGGTCGCAAAGATCGATACTTTAATGCTGTTAAGGGATATTTAATAGACAATTAACGGGGATTTATATTAAATACTCCGAAGAGCTGAATCCTGGAAGCAAATCGCTGCTTTTGCTTACAGACATTGGCACAACGTATGCCACATCGAACACTATTACTGTCGGTTGATGAATGCTAATTTCCAAGATGCCAGTATCTATTGATTGCAGTTTCAGGCATTTTATCAGCTTATACAGGAACAAATTATGGACATAACGTATACTGCAAGAGTTTTAAAAAGTTGCAAACTATGTGTCGAGAATCCGGAGATGTTTTTATAGTCATACAAAAGCTTAATACAATCTGCGGGGAAGTTCTGTCCCTATCAGGATTAGAAATTAGAAAACGAGGTTAAAAAGAAATTTATAAAATTCCTTCCATCATGATGATGATGATAATGATGACAACGATGACGACGATAAAATACTAGGAATAGCAAGAGGATAAGGAAAAAGAAGAATGTTGAGTCCACTATCAAAGAATTGCTTTAAAAAAGCTTGAACCAAAACAATGACAAACTATTAACGTCGATGCCGACAACACCAGGAAGAATGCGACTGATACGTCTCCCTTCCCACCAACGTGTATAATAATAGTAATAATAATAATAATAATAATAATAATAATAATAATAATAATATAATAATAATAATAATAACTTAATATTATGTATAAAATTTACTGATTTGTATAACTGAATTATAGCGATATTCAAGAGGAAGGTCACAATACTATGAAGCAATCAAATATCATCCACTAAATTTTTAAACATTGTGTATGGCTCTCGAAACAGCATTATTATACGGGGGGGGGGGGTGAGGGGGTGGGGCGGGGTAGGGAGATTTATTTTTTATACATGTAATTTAACTTTTTCAACAGTTACCTAATTTTATCCATCAATTCAAGGTTTTCTAACTATCTACGCATTAATAAAATCCATATATATTTTCATCCAGTCATTCGTAGGATTTAAAGCTTCTCGTTGATTCAGACAGTGGCTGTATTAAAACTTGACAAAAACTTTAAAATCAAATAGAGGTTTATTTTTTGGTCGGTTTACGTGAGAAATAAATTTTGTCTCGGTAGTGTTTGAAACATTACACGGTATGGCGCTGAAAGATGGAGACATTTTATGCATTTTAACGGAGGGATATTGTTCTAACGCGACTGCACACCATCTAATATGTTTAGAAGAAAGATGATAGAGTAACAGCTTAAACAAAAAAGAAAACAAAGAAGCCTAGAAAAGAATGATCTAGATAAATTTTCAGAGGGCCGAAATAAATAATGAAAGCTGTTCTGTACCCAGTACTATAGGCTTGTGTAATTTTCAGCACTGGTGAGTTTTGTTTTTGTTTGTTTTTCTTTGTTTTCTTGTAAATAGCATGTATGTTGGGATAATAGACCGAATCTATCCAGTGTGCTCAAGGCCAACCATTTTCATTATCTTATCGCATACGCTCTTTCTGTTGTACCAATAGTTCTATATAGGACGAATTGTGGGCAATGCAGTTAGAAGTATCTTACACGTTTGTGTGGATTTCAAGTTAAACATGTGAAATTTCTTGTATTTCTGTTATTTAAATCCCAGCTACGATTGTCTCTTTCAAACAAGGCACTCAAGAGCGCTGGAGTTATAACACACGTGTGATAACTTTAAAATGAAGAGGCACTTTTACCGTTGTATACAGGGACAGCTGTAATTTTTATGACAGGATGTACTGTACACATATCACCATGAATTCATCTGCATCCGTTCGTTGTAAATATGCAGAGAGACGTTTTGATCTCGTTATTCAAGAAGATAATTTATCTGCACTAGGTTCATATATTATAGTAAGACGATGTAATAATTAATGGTGGATGTTTGAAAAACAAAAACAATCTTATCAGATTGACCCGCCGGGAACATATCAGTTTCTATTGTCATTGACCCAACTAACATTTTCTTTTTAACTAAATATCAAGTTTTTATTTTATTTTTAGAGCGTTTAAATAAAGCCATAAGTCAACAATTGCTATAAACTCAGATAATTTTAAGTTATATCAACAAATGTTCACATGCAAAATAAAATGTGTATGCTTGTAAATTTATGGTTACTAATAAACGTATAAATTCGTGTCATGCATATACAATGAGTCTCTCTCTCTCTCTCTCTCTCTCTCTCTCTCAGCATGCCTTAAGAAAGGAAACTTATCGATACCCATGTCATGTTTGTACAAAAGTAACTTGTATTAAAAATATCTTTAAAAAATATTTTATTACATATTTATACAGTGTAATATTTTAACATACTAAAGTTTATCACGCAAAGGAAATTTGTGTGTGATTTAAGACGCAAAACGTTAGCAATTTTGACAATAAAGAACATCCGTTGATTAGATTTTATTAATTTATTTATCTATTTCATGGATAGCAATGTTCACAAAAATCACAACCAGATTAATTCAATATAGCCATTGACATTAATTTGATCTGGTTTCTATGTAAATATCCTGTTAGGACAAACAATTTATGCCAGAAATGTAGCTATATTGTATAACTTCACCTTACTACTCAGGCCTGTCGTTTTAGCAGAAGAACATAGCAGAAACTTTGATCGGACTTGAACTATACAACTATACAGTTTCTCGTCTATCTTTGAATAAGAAACGCAAATATGAAACACACGAAGAGTGGAGTATCTAAAGGCAAGCAACAAAATCGTAGATAGGGTATGCGCACGCGTAGTCTGATATTATGTAAAATGTATGAGGCATTTTCATGAGACATTATTGGCATATTATGTAATGTTGAACTTTAAAAAGGAATGAGAGTAGATTCGTGCAATGCGTTTGTAGTGCAGCTGATTTCAGACATATATTAACCATAACAGATCCTCTATTAAGTCGAATGCTTCATAGAGCCTTTCTTAAATTGAATGTTCATAGAACCTTTTTTTATAAGTTGAATGGTTCATATACATTTTGTGCCAGTTTAAGACAATATGTTTTCCTTTAATTTGCATCAGAGCTATAAATTTGAAAACACTAGGTCCTATGTAAGAATAGTAACATATAGATTTCCTACGAAGACGGGTGGTACACGGACAAATTAATAAAATCGATGTTCATCCCCTAAATCATTACTGTTAAAACGTTACAACAATGATGCTCTCCTTCGAATCTATTTAGAGCACATCAACCGGTTTATAGTCGCATGGGGTGATAACCTCAAATCAGCAAAAGTAATTCTAAGTCAAAACGGCAAAATGTGAAAATAGTCAATTTCAAATCATTGAGTAAAACATTTATATAAACATTTAGTAAATTACACTATGTATAATTTCGTTGATACAGTTTAGTATCAAATGTAGTTACCCGAGTGTCAGAGAAATATTTTTTTTTAAAATGTAAATTTTCGAAATTTGAGGTTTTGACAATGCAACCCAATTTTAGCCTACTTTCCACGGCCCCGGATTGTTGGGTGGGCTAAGGCTCAGAGTGGCTGGGTGGTATAAGGCTCCATGTGGCGGAGTGGTCTAAGGCTCAGGGTGACTGGGTGGTATAAGGCTACATGTGGCGGAGTGATCAAAGGCCCCGGGTGGCTGAGTGGTCTAATACGCTCACCTTTACAAATGACTCACATATCTCATCTCTGTCCCCTGAGTCTCGGCTTGACCATTGTGTGTATACGTACAAGCTTGCCGTAGTTTCCCGTGTGTCGATTGTTCTTCCCGTGGACTTCGCGGGTTCTTCTTCCACCAAAATGACTGGCCGCCATGTATAGCCTATCATGTGCTTGACACAGCATTTTTGTGGGGAAGCCCTTGCAACGTTACTGTAAGGTTATAAATTTGAAGTGAATCAATATTCTATGCTAATTTTGTACTCAAGATATTTAAATGTACTCAGAGATACTAAATTGTGTTACCTATATTGTACTGGTCTACACACATGTTGATTTCTGTTTTCTGGATTACCTTCACTTTAATCATTTCATCCAATCCACTGTATTAATTTTCCATTCTTACGCATATTGATCTTCACTGTGATGTGTTTTCTTTTCCAGCAATGTGTGATGTGTCCCGTCATCAAAATATCATAATTGTTTAGCTTGCAATGAGCTCCAAATAGTCTGCGAGTATAATGTCCAGGTTTATTATCACCTAAGTTATAAATGAAGCATTTTAAAATTTCACCACGTGCTTAAATACACGTATTTTTAAAGTACTGAAGGAACATTTCCAAATAGTTTTCATTGACAAAATGCACGTACATTATTAATTCATTTCGACTTGTTATTCGGGAAAGATTACTTCTTTCTCTTTTCTTTCTTTTATTTATTTATTTGTCAAAGTTATGAACACAATGGAAATTTATTCTTAAGAAACCGTACCTTACAAAGAGATAGATAGACAGACAGACAGGCATACAGACGGACAGACAGACAGGTAGGTAGGTAGAGAGAGAGAGAGAGAGAGAGAGAGAGAGAGAGAGAGATAGATAGATAGGAAAAGCCTCCAGAGTGTGTGGTGCACTTCAGTCACCAAAAAACTTTTAATATTTATCTCTAATAATAGTAAAATGTTACAGTTAGATGTCGCTTTTATTTTCATAAGGCAATACACAGAATAAAAAGTCGGAGTCAATATGTCTCGTAATACTTAAACGGAAGGGCACTGTTAGGATATTAGAATATTTGGAATCACTGTCAAGGAGAGGAAAGGGTCTTCAAAGAATAATGTGTATTTCTGCTAAGAGCAACATTACAGAACACACACACACACACACACACACACACACACATATATATATATATATATATATATATATATATATATATATATATATATATATATATATATATATATATATATATATATATATATATATATATATATATATATATATAGAGAGAGAGAGAGAGAGAGAGAGAGAGAGAGAGAGAGAGAGAGAGAGAGAAAAAAAATTCATATTTCGTACAGACTCATTCCAAATCAACAAAAATCAGCGCATGATGAGGGTCAATCACAGAAAATTGTGCTGAGGATGAAGCATACGGTTTGATTTAGCACTTATTCCTTTTTTATACATCCTTGTCATGGACTTAATTGTAACTTAATAGTAAAGTTTCTTACTTTAATACAGGTTTGATATGTCATGAGTGCACAAGAAAGATAAATTATCGATCATTATACGGCCACAAATTGATTGAAGTACATTATATCCTTTACAACTAGTCTAGCTTTCAGAGGAAAATATTTATTTTGGGTTGCTTGCAATTAAAACAATCGTCTATTTCTATTCAAATTTGTACAAAGCACACGTTACCTTGAATAAATATACATGTAATACAGTTATTATTGGTGAAACGCGATCTGTAACAAGCTAATAAAAACTGCAGTGCGTGAGAAATCTGTTAAACACAATGCTGAGCGCGCGCCGAGCTCGACCAATCAGTGCGCAGCAGGACCCTCCTCCATTAATTTTCCTATAAATGGAAGTGAATATTTTCTAAATTCAGAAATCGAAGCTTGTTAGACCAGTTATCAAGTTCAGATGGATAGTTTACCCTCTTCATCTCCTCTCAACTTAGCAGAATCTCTCGTGTCCAGCCCAGGGGCAGGTGAGGCCAGTTTTTATTCATTAGACTAGAAAAGTCGCTGGTTTTTTTTTTTTTTTATTTCTCATACTTAATTTTATGTGAAAATAGTACAAATTGTCTCGTTAACTCTTTGTTTTGGTTGGTTGGACCATTATTTGATTTATTTATGTGTTAATCAAATTTCGTTGATCGTTTATTTCCTCGGTACGTCGTAATTGGACTGCAAATAAATGATTTACTTCATGTCAATCAACTCTCGTAAGTGTTCAATTTTTTTATTCATGACAGAAATATTTATGAAAATGAAAGTATTCTCTTTAATTTGTTGAAATTAAGACAGTCAATTATTTTGTATTACATTTAGTATAATTATTTGTTGCACGATATGTCGTATAACACATATATTAGATTACTGGGAATGTGTGTGCATTGTCCTTAAAGCAGTGTGCGTTTTTTTTTTTTAAATATAATTTTTTATATTTTGCACATTGTCAAGAATTAATTCTTTAATGTCCGAAAGATTTCCGTAATTTTTTAAAAATATTTCCATTCAATAACTGTTGAACTGACGTGCTCTCACAACGACAAAAAATACTTTGAAAAATCTGACATGGGTATATCAAGTGCTTAAAATGAATTAAACAGTGACGCCTCAATTTCTGAGTTCTGAATTATATCTGGCTCAGATATGCACATCCTGAAGATACTTTGTATAAAATCTGATTAGTCATGTGATAGTTTGAAAAACCTTTCCAAAATCGTCATCTTTCTATTTAATAATAGATGACTTTTAATCTCATCGAGTACTTTATATATATATATGTTGCATAAAGTTCTCGAAAAACAAGGGCCATATATTTATAGTCTATATGTATATCACAAAACCTGAAGAAAGAAAATTCAGCAAAACGTATAATGTTCTGGCTAAAATGTATTTAGACCTGTATTTTGTTTTGAGATTCAACCAGATGTACTCTGCAAACTTTAGTCCATAAAATTGACCATGGTGTTTTCACGTGTAAGAAATATTTCGTCTCCTGTTAATCTATGCTAGAAATGGTGAACAAAAGGATTATTTATGTATGTTTGTTTTTGTTGAATTGATCATTGTATGTATTGTTGAAGAAGCTTAATTTTCATGTTTCAGTAACCACATATTATTTTAGACACATATGATAATGTTTGCGAAAGGAATCTTCTATATTTTTCTTTAGGAATCAGATAGAGGCTTGTCTACAAATTAAAAAAAAAATTGTGTAAGAATTAAATAAAAATTAAAGTTAAACTTAATTTTAAAAATTAATGTGTATCATAGCTATTATATCAAACTTGCAATTAAATCACGTCACATATTTGTCATCCTATGACATCATAGTATGTACCTCTTGTATATATATTTACGTTTTTGAAGGGTAATTTCTTCCAAACATTCTAATACAAATAGTTGTCAATGCATTTCCAATACTTTTGTACATGAGAATCTCCATGGAAATATAATTCTTTTAAATTTCACGAGGTAATGGTAATCTTTCGGGTTATAAAAAAAAATACACTTTCGTGGTATGTTTCGTGTTATAATAAATAGTTTCTCTCGTCGATAAAATAAGATATGAACGAAACACGAATGTGAAAAGAAAAGAACGCGGTTTAGAAAGAAGCTAGTTTCATTTCCTTGTAATAATTTATACTATCTTTATTGCCGGGCACTTTTCATGGTTTGTTCTAACTTTGGTAAATATGTCATAAATATATATTTTTAAAAATACGTTGGCATAAGCAGAGTTTCTACGTTTTTTCTTTTTCACCAAGGTGTACCTATACTATTTATTACTGTGTATAGGGAACATTTTCTGAGCAAGGTTAGAAAAGGAATCGCATCATTGCAACACTAATTGTACAGAACGGTATTTATATAGTACGTCATCTAGGAACATGAAAATACGAAAATTAACCAAATATTCATGCAATTTCAAACAACTAATTATCGCGTCACTTCCGTAAAAAAAAGTCATTGCGAGAAAGATCTATCCATCCATCCCGTCTGTCCATCCATCCATCCGTCTCACAATATGTCTGTCTGTGTGCTTTCCTGTTTGTTCTTTTAACAGTTTGTCATGCCCCAGGTATGACAAGCGTATGTTGATACAACTTGCATCGCAAGTGTTACTAAAATGTAATCGTGTGTAATAGAATATCTTGTATCGCAAGTGTTAGTTACTAAATTTAATCGTATGTAACATAATATCATGTATCGCGAGTGCTACTACATTTAATCGTATGTAATATAATGTCTTGTATCGCAAGTGTTAATTGCTAAATTTAATGGTAAGTAATAGAATATCTTGCACAGCAAGTGATACTAAATTTAATCGTGTGTAATACAATATATTTTAGGAGTCGAATCATCATTATTACACCGTTTTAAAGAGGATCTGGTATGATAAATACGCAGTCGTATCAGTTTTAATTCTTTTTTTTAAAAATTTAACAGGTAGCCCAATTTTAAACTTTTCCATGTATTTAATTGCAAGGTATTTTTTTGCCTGCCGCTTTTTATAATGTGTGAGGTTCACGATTTAAGAATGTAGAAAAGAGCTTCTGTTTAATCTGATCTAAACATGTTTGGCTATATTTCGATTTGTGTTTAATACATTTAATCCTAACAGTAGTGATTCACCACTCCTAATTTTATATGCAAGTTTCAAACGCACTGGTGCAACATAGCGTTATTTTCTTAAATCATGATTGAGGACAACTATATCAAAATCGGAGACTCAGACAGGTCTGAGTGAATCCATAACTGGTCTTTAACTGCAAAGATATTTTTTAAAAAATACAACAGGACATTTAATTAATTTAGATCAACCTATATTATTAATTGTATAATAAACATTTTGGTCAATATAATTTTGCATTTTTTAGTTTGGCTTTTTCACCAATCTTTGCGACAAATTTTAGACATTTACTTTTATTTTACTTTTGATTATATCATTTTGACTTTCTTCCGCCTCTATATACCAATTATATGTGCTAACAAGTCGTAAGAGACAGCGGTAGCTTACTTGATTGAGGCTCAGACTCGTAATCCAAAGGTAGCGAGTTCGATACCCATCCAGGCCAGTTTGTCTCAGGGGCCTCGGTGTGTCCTCGTGAAATGTTGTCCTCAACCGATCAGCAGGCGCATCATGTGTTAAACGAGTTTATAGCGTTTTCCTAAATGGATTCAGTCAACACCTTTAGTTAGCGTTAAAACGAGGGTAGCTATATAATGTAAGAAATAATTTTCAATTAAAATAGACAATAAGTCTCTGTTGTCTTCTTTACAATAAAATTTAATATGTACATTACATGTTCAAGTATTTTCAAATTTATTGTAATAACTCGAATGAGGAAGTTTCTTTAATCCATGTGTAGATATTAATGTCATAACTGACTTTTGATAACTGGTAATTTTAATGTCCAATGGAACTTTCCCACGTATACTAAAAATATTAAATTGTACAGATTAATACATGAACAAAGAGAAAGACAACTTCAGAATATGTAAATTCGAAGTAGTAATTTCTTGATTTCGACTGTGAATTGCATATGTTGTGTGAAATGTGTTGCAATCTATCACAAAACAGACATAGAGCTAAACGTTTCATAAAAATCATTCTCCAGACATCTTAGCTCGGAGACTATTTCCGTGACATGTCATAGTATCATACAAGTCGCGCATTATTCATCTCCGACACATCGACATGCTTGCAAGTCAGCAATTGATCAATAAATCTGTTTATTTTCGTTTATCACACTTAATAATAATATAATATAATATAATATAATATAATATAATATAATATAATATAATATAATATAATATAATATAATATAATATAATATATTATAATATAATATAATATAATAATAATTATAACAATAAACATTCTCTAACGAGGATAACACATTTTGTCATGACTGACCCATCTGACATGTACTAATTTTTTGTAATTAGTTATGTTAGAAGTACGCACAAAAAGTCATACGCACACTCAGGTATCGTCGCACACTCATTCGTATATATTTAATGTCTCTAGTGATGCCAGTGTATTTATGTTCAAAAGTCGTATGTACGAGTCATGAACACCGTTATTTTTCTCTAGAATATATGTATTTAGAAACTGCCTTGCCCTAATTCTTTTATAAATATTAACCGATCCTTCCGGTTTATTATAGTCTCCTCTAAATCAAATAATTTCCATTTTATGACATTTCCAGATTCTTGAATTTTGGGGATTTTGTATAAAAAATTTGACTCATTTAAATGGAGCAACAAAAGTAAATACAGACCATCCCTGCGCTCCAATTGACAAACCAATGAGCCATAATACAGTAACTCGACCGGCCAGGCCCCGCTATCAGCGTGGTGCCTTGGGTACATGGCCGGCGCCAGACCCGGTCAGACTATCTGGCGCCCTAGGCAAGGTTAGATTCTGGCGTTGCGCCCCCCGGGAAAATATCAATTTCAATATTTATAAACAATAATTTTTTAAAAAAAATACGCCCAACGAAATCTGCCTAGTTTGCCTATATGGTGCCGGCCCTGTTTGGGTATCGCAAACTATCAGGCTGGGCATGAGTATATAAATATATATATATATTTTCTCCCCTCATCCACTTGTGTAATTTTTAGCTATGAAGTTCCCCATTAATGAGCGCATACTTCTACAGGTTCGACAAATGTTAACATGCTTGATATGAATAAAATAATGTGCATTTTTTAACGTGCTTGAATTTATACGCTAATAAAAAAACAGTGACACATATAACAAAAACAAAAACAATAATAATAATAATAATAATAATAATAATAATAATATAATGTTAAAAATATAATAGAAGCATTATTTCTTCGTAATGGTTACACGTTTATTGTATGCATAATTGCTATACAAGCTAATGCTAACACTAATAATAATGATACATTTTTATTACTAATATCATTTATTATTTTGTTACTGTTGCTGCTGCTACTAACTACTGAGATTGCAATATCATTAGCATCTTATTAGTATTCATCATAATCGTTGTCGTTATCATCTTCGTTATCTATAGCATTATATATTAATATTTTTGCAATAATAATAATATACTACTACTACTACTAATAATAATAATAATAACTATAATAACAATTATAATAAAATGGCAAAGCTGTAACTTATCGTGTAGCAAAACTAAATTTAACACGTGAGTTTTATAATAATAATAATAATAATAATAATAATAATAGAGTACCAGTATATCAAAATTATGGGGGGGGGGGCATCATTTTGTGATGTTATGGTCAGTGATTTACAGGAGACACAGATAACTATTATTTTATTGGTCATACTGGAGTGGTCATATTGGTCATACTGGAATGGTCATATTGGTCATACTGGAGTGGTCATATTGGTCATACTGGAATGGTCATATTGGTCATACTGGAGTGAAACCAAAATATTATTTTAGTTGCTGTGCAATGAATTATTTGTTTTAGATGGGCTGGAAAATTAAAGGGGGAATATAGTCAAGAGGAATCATGCTAGATTGCATTGTTCTTACGCTTGATTTCTGCATTAATATTTTGTTATAATCAGAATTACAAAACGTATCTCCCTCATTGTACAGTATTTATCATGCACATAACTTATTTCTTCCACCATTAAGATTGTTATTTATGATTTCTTATTGACAAAACGAGGCTGTATGTATATGTCCCTCAATTAGAATTATTGTTTCAGCTCACTCACATCGGTTTTGTTTTATGTACATGACTCCACTTCTCCAAATCTTAGTTTGTTATAAGATCTAAACAACTATTAAACGCATATAAGAACTAAATAAATATTACTCATATTCGTCTCGTATATCACACATTCAAAGCATGTCTTTTAATGATCTTTTATGTATGTATCCTGCATTACTTTGAAAATTTGCAATGACCCTATATTTAGATGTAGATCTAACCTGACAAACTGATTATCAGAGGGAACCATGGACTACAAATTAAACTTTGTTCTTGTCCACAGCGTCCAGCGGGATGAAAAACGAAGGCCCTCCTCATACCACGAAGATTAAGCAGGAGACCTCGGCGTTGTTGTCCCTCGGCAGCAAGGACATGGAGCTTGACCCTGGCGACGGAGACAAGCCAGCCTCCAAGCAAAAAAGGCATAGGACAAGATTCACTCCAGCACAACTGAACGAGCTGGAGAGAAGTTTCGCCAAAACACATTACCCGGATATATTCATGAGGGAAGAATTAGCTCTCAGAATCGGACTGACGGAATCACGAGTGCAGGTATTTACTTGTGAATCGTATACATACATTATATATATACACACACACATTAAACAAGAAATATGAAGTGCAAACTAAGCAGCATACGCACCATTCTTCTTCTCATTATTTTTATGATTTTCGTTCTTGCTTTTGTTGTTCGTGATATTTTTGTACTCGAAGAAATTAGTTATCGTCTACTCAGAAACGAACATTTGATATAAGTGACAGGGTCTGTTCTCGCCCATCAACACTCCTTTATATGATATTTGGTTATTGTTTTTTAACCTTAAGCTTTGTCGCGTCACTTTAGATAGTGTTATTATGTAAAGAGTTCATGCTTGTTGACACGAGGCAATCAAGTTATGGTCTGAAGAACTGCAATAAACAAATCACACCATAATAGTAAAACTGGTTAGAATTACCGCATTTCATTAATATCTCGTAAATTCGTTCGTGACCATCTTGGCGGACACTGTCGCAGATGTTTCACGTGCCATCAAGTAACAGTAGAAACTGTCCAATCAAAGACGGATACCCGGAATCTCGCGTAAAAGCTGTGAATCTGCTTTCCGAAAGGGATGGTATTTTTGTAATTTCACGTCTTTCTGTATTCCAGCAATGCATGCGACAGCTCTGAATTTACTTAAATGGTAGCTAATCAGTCCGTTTCAATGAGAGGAAAAAATAATGTAGCAAATACAATGATATTAACAATGAAATTGTGATGATCTGCGGATACAGAACGATGAAAATGAAACAAGTTGTGATGATTCGAGGAGAAGAAACGATACACCCAATACAAGTTGGGTTTGAGCTATAGGTTGCGGAATCCACTCTTTCAGCCCAACTCATCGTATACTTCAAAATACTAGTATTTTAAATAAAGAGTTAAAGAATGAGCTGCAGCTGCCACTGTCACAATTTTGGGATTTTTTCTTTAAATTATTCAAATATTATATACTTTTATAGTATTCATACACCCTCACATTTGCGTGCAGCCCGCAACCGATTTTAAATGCAAAAAGGCATCAATAATATTTTAAAAAATGCACAAAACATAGTCACTTCATTCGTCAATTTATAATTTCTCACCTGACTTTCGACAAAGTGTTCCAAGCACAACATGTTGGCGATTCGAGTCGAACATTGGTTTCTTTAGCAACACGGTCGCTGTGTTTGCATGGTGAGTACGTTTTCGAGCAGCATATGCGAAGTAGGCCCCGGTCGTTGATAATGTCAATAATTTCGTAAATTTTGGTGTTATATTCCTTTGAACACATGTATGCAAGAGTTAGTCGTTATAGTTTGTTTTAGAACTATTAAAACTAAACATTGCGAATTGGATGCAGACGACAATTTTTGTTTATACTGAAAGGGACTGTTCTGGAAACCAGAAAAATACAGTGAGCAGTGTCTGCTTGCTTACATGGAGAGCTTCCGTTTGGTTTTAAACGCCCAAAATGTTGACTGTGTTGGGGACCCTCTGGCTACAATCAGGTTAAAAATGATAAATTGCTGATGAATGTTGTTCAGAATCGGCAGGGGGTACAAACAAAGGGGAGGATGTGCGGATATTATATAGTGATCTATTGATTGGACCAAGTTACCGCTTTTCATATTAAATCTATCAGTATATCCTGGTCATCGAAACAATCATGTTTATATTAGCTGCGAAGGCATATCAACTTTTGTATTAATTTTCAATTTTTACTCATAAGAATGACAATCAAATGATCCAAATTTTATTAATACGAACGGTATTAGCCACGAAACGATTCATCATTCGTTGAACAAGTTTCCATTTGACTTGGAAGTCAAATTGTATTCCTCAAAATATATATTATGAAGTATGAACTTTTGCAAGCAATTTTTCTGGCAGAAGTTTAGAAAAACCTACCAATTATTTGGGAAGTAAAAGGTTCTGTTAGTCTAATTCAGAATTGCCAGATGTGACTAAGATACAAAATCACAAATGATCATAGAAAGAGAGACTTAAAATGTGGAAAACACCTGACATCAAAAACGTTGATTCATGTATTACTTCTCTGTAAATAATTGTCGTGAATCACGATATGTCTTGGAAATGGACGGCAACAGTCAAATAATTAAAACGATTTTCGAGACGGGAAAGCTCTTTCTATGTCATTCAATACATTCAAACTTAACACGTCCTGTTATGTAAATTCGTTCTACTGTCAGTTGTTGACACGATTACGAAAACTAGAAAAGAATGTGTTTATATGAGGATATCACATATATTCATTATAAACGCATTTACCTAATTTTTAATTAAAATTTCGACTGTTCACGTTCTATTACATTAGCATAGTTAATTATCAATATATTAACACACCTGTGACGCATTTATATTATTTTTAATTAAAAGTTCGACTGTTCGCGATCTATTACATTAGTATAGTTAATTATTAATCTATTAACACACCTGTGACGTATGTATACACTATCATACGAGCGGAACAATTCATATTTAGTATGAAACTATGAGGGTCATTTATTCATTTGTATTACTTCATTCATAGGGAACTTCATATCTGCTCTAACTGTATCTGTATTATTCAAGTGTTTCACGCGTTTTTAGCAATTACGCCATTTGATCAGCACTCTCCCTTTTGTTATCACGGAGCCCATACTGTGTGTCATCCTGTTTTATAATGAATAACAGACATAAATATATCCAGAATCGGGCATGTGCAAGCGGGTAGCTGTGTCATGTCAAGCTTGGACTAGCATGTCTTCCTCCAGTCTTATTCAATAGAAAACACGTGCGCGATCTTCAGTTAAGCAAAGTTTTGTTAAGCATTGACTCTGAATAACATTTCAACCAAATATATAATTAAAATATAATCTATACACTGTTATGAAGAAAAAGAAAAACAATTGTCATTATTAAAAAAATTTGTTTCAATCTTTTTCTTAATATGATTCATGCGGAAAATATAGATAGACAATAACTATTTATCACTTGGATATTCATGTTTTAACCTCCTTTTTAATGATCTCATATAAGTCTAATAAAAAGCGAGATCAGAAGTTAAGATTCCATATTTTGAAAAGTTTAATGTTAAAATTTATTTTATGTGATTTTAAAATCTAATTATACCATAAATGATTTATAAAACTACAAGTGTTTAAATATACGATCCCACGGGGGTGGGGACACGTTTTTGCCTTTGTTACTCCCAATAACAACTGGTTAAAACCGCCTTTTCTTGGAGGTCTAGGAACGGATTCGTGTCTACATTTCCTTGGATTAGAAATCATTGAACTGTGGTTTTAGTAAACTTACTCGGCTTGAAGATATTAAGGGTTGCATAGATGAAACGGTTTGCTGGCTTTGTGATATGAATACTGTCCGAAATAAGTATCATTCTATTACTGAACATCCATATTTTTGTAATAGTAGCTGTATTTACTTGAAACCTTGATAATATAATCTTGGTTAATAGGAATGGTCTAAATATTTATTTTAATAAAACAAAACTATTATGTAGTCTGATTATTGATGTAAGAAGATACGTATAAACTATTTGATTTATGTCAGAAATCTGATAAAATTACTTGCAAGTTATGATTGATTGATTGATGTACAGCAGTACATGCACACTTAAAAGGCATATTTCGTGTAGAGGCAATTGGAGAAAGGTGCCTTGCTTAGAGACACCCCACGGTGTCCGATCCGGTCTGTTTTAGGATGAAAATGCCCAGGAAATTTCCTTGCAACCACGGAGATATATTTTCAGTGCAAGATATTATTGTTGTTGCTTCCCCTTTTCAGAACTTGTATTTAAGTAGGGAGCTACTGACAGGTAGGTATGCTTACAAACAGATGAACAGATATGAAGTTTACCTGATATAACTTACTATTTCTTTTTTCATAGGTGTGAGTTGCGTGTTTTAACGAATTAAATACTTAGAAATTATTTTTAACATAAGCATGTCATATTTTGATTGCTTTACAATAACGTATGATCTTTTGTAATAATACAGTTGAGTATTATTATTTGTAATATTACAGTAGTGTATGGTATTTTTTAACATTACAATAGAGTATGGTCTTTTATAACATTACAGTAGATTATGGTCTTTCGTAATATAATAATAGAGTATAGTCTTTTGGTGATATTACAATAGAGTATGGTCTTTTATAACATTACAGTAGATTATGGTCTTTCGTAATATAATAATAGAGTATAGTCTTTTGGTGATATTACAATAGAGTATGGTCTTTTATAATATTACAGTAGATTATGGTCTTTTGTAATATAATAATAGAGTATAGTCTTTTGGTGATATTACATTAGAGTATGGTCTTTTATAATATTACAGTACAGTATGATCTTTTGTGATCTTACAGTAGTGTATAGTCTTTAGGTAATATTACAACAGAGTATGGTCTTTTTGGTAATATTACAATAGAGTGTGTTTTTTTGGTAATATTACAATAGAGTATGATCTTTTGTAATATACTATAGTGTATGGTCTTTTGTTTTATAATATTACAACGGAGAATGGTCGTTTGTAATATTACAGTACAGTATGGTCTTTTGTAATATTACAGTACGTCTTTTGTAATATAGAGTATGGTCTTTGGGAATATTACAATAGAGTATGGTCTTTTGGTAATAGTACAATATAGTATGGTCTTTTGTAATATTATAGGAGAGTATTATTGTATTATTATAGAGTATGGTCTTTGGTAATATTACAATAGAATATGGTATTTTGGTAATATTACAATAGTATCGTCCTTTTTAATCTTAAAATAGAGTATGGTATTTTGTAATATTACAATAGAAGCAAAGTCAGGTTCAACTTATCAGTTTTCTAAACAAAACAAAACATTTTGGCCACGCTTGTTTAGACCATGAACATGAAAGTTTGCCACATTTTATTTAGTTTATGAAGCTTAATGTTGGTATAGTCTGGTAAGAACTTTGGTGTTACCACCAACATAAATAGACATTACCCGCGTTTTATAATCCTACGAAACTACTTTCACCAGGCTTTATGATTTTAAAACGTGACATACATACATACATACATACATACATACATACATACATACATACATACATACATACATACATACATACATGCATGCATGCACACATACATACATACTTACATACATACATACACACACACATACACACACATACATACATACATACATACATACATACATACATACATACATACATACATACATACATACATGTTCATTTAAAAGCATTTTACGCTGAACTGTTCCTCATGATGATTTTATTCAGGCTCGGGCCAATTCACATTTAACATATTTCTTGAATGATATGTCTATCTCTAGCATATTTCTGAAAAAATTCTGAAACATTTTCTCACAATAGTTTTATTTAAATTCACTATTCACCTCATGAAATTCTTAAAATAAATTATATATTAAATATTCATTAAATTGCGGATGGATATTACTGCCACAAGAGCTACACTAATAACAACTGTTATCAAGTACATGCTCCAAACATCTAGCGTGCGTACCTGCTTGATAATTATCAGGTACACGCAACAGAGTTACCATGTCGGTACTCCATACATGTAGAGTATGTACCTGTTTGATAATTATCAGGTACACGCAACAGAGTTACCATGTCGGTACTCCATACATGTAGAGTATGTACCTGTTTGATAATTAGCAGGTACATGCAACAGATATAATGTACGTACGTGTAACTATCTAGCATATGTCTGATAATTAGCATGTACGCTATAGTTTACATGTGCGCAAGTGATAGTAGGTATTTTCGTATCAGCTTTTTACGTACGTACTTCAGAGGGACTTCTATCGACCAGTGGCCACGGGGAAAATATTGCTTCATATATTTGTAGTCATTTTTTCAAGTTCGGAACTTCATTGAATAGTTTACTCTGTTTACAGTAGGTCACATAATGTCTGAAGTTAAATACTTGTTTGATTTTTTCACTTGCTGTTTTTTTTTTTCTTCTTCTTTCTGTTCAGTGCGGTTTATCATTTTTGAGGAGAAAACTGAAACAATTAGATTCGTGTTTCTTTTCAATACCTTTTTCATTTGTCAACAAATTCTAAAAATACACATTTCTACTGCAGGTTGTGTGGTAATGATTTTGTAAGAAAATATATGGGAAAGTGAAAAAGTCATTGGAAGAGTTGATCATAAATGACTCATTTCCAACCTTTTTTTTTCTCCTGAATTGTACTTTTCTTTGCCAATGTTGATTTTCTGTCTGCTGGAACCCTCGTCTACTTAGATGTTCCAGACAAACTAGTCAGGTTCCTAGGCAAACGATCCTGCCTCAACCCCCAGGGGACTCCATTAATTAACATACGGATTATTAAACCTACATCATGCAAGCCAAATCCATTTAGTTTTTACTCCTTTGTAAATGAAATTATTAACTTTTGCCACTGTTTTTCCATGGCTTGTACACTTGGGAACGTCAGTTTTGATAGTAGCGTGTGGCTCAAAACGTTATTTGTGTTTGGAACTCGATGCGATCGCGTGCCACGTTTGCAACTCTTCGGATTTCTTAGCATGCGGGTCTCACGCGCGTCTCTATGGATTTGGCGCGTGTCACAAGGCTACCGATTGGTGGTTACAAAGATAATTAATTTGGGGGATAATAGGTCTAATTTTCCACCTTACTGACAGAAGGTTAATTTGAAAGATTGCCCTTGCTCAGGTCAAGATGCCAGTTAAGTTAGAAATGTAGTACTAACGAAATGATGATTGCTTAAACGTGGAAACCTATCTCAGCAGTATTTTCTATAAAAACAAGAGACTTTCCTCCACTTTCCCATATAGGTTTTGTTATTAATTTAAATACTACTACTACTACTACTACTACTACTAATAATAATAATAATAATAATAGTTGTAGTAGTAGTAGTAGTAGTAGTAGTAATAATAATAATAATAATAATAATAATAATAATAATAATAATAAATGGCATAAAACATATCAAAATACTATAACATTCGGTATATAAAGTAAACACCGCTTTCAAGAGAAGAAAAGAGAATCTGTATATTCCATAATCTTATTTTTAAAATGGTATCTGTCGAATCAAGACTATACAACAATATGATTAAACAAAACAGGAATGTCCCATTGAAGGGAGAAAAAATGTGTGATGAGAAAATTCGATATAAATTAGCACCGACGATTTCTGGCGATAGCTTAATTTTTGTTAATTGATCCATCGTTCTTTTCGTCCTTTTGTATAACAGATTTATGTGCTGTTACACATCCCCAAACACTGCAGAAAAGAAAGATATGTTGACATGTAAGTTAGACGCTTGGTCAAACATTGTAAACCTGAATTAAGCGCGGCACACGACCTACGGACAGTGTTAAAACCCAAATTTAATTACACTGTGTGCTTAGAAAAGTATTCCTTGTTGTGGCACGTTTAGGAAACGGCAAGGCAGCTTTTTGAGCACTCACTTGATTTTGAATAGTTTGATAAGGGTACAATTAAAGAGTCATTTCGCCGGGTGAAACATGTAATTGATATCCCGTCAAACATTGTCAATACGGGAATTAGAGTACCGAGGAAAATTCCAACCGATGGTCATTTGATATTAATAAAAAATAAACAGAGATCTGGTACAGGTAGTATTTTACAAACAACTATTTTCTGTTCATAAGAGTGTCTGGTAGTCAATATGCAGAAGAGAACGAATGCATTCAGTCATTTTCTCAAGTTCATTTAATAATTACATGCCAAAGTTTGATTTTATCAGTACTGATGGCACATTTCAATATATATTTCTTGTGGCGCACATTATTTTTTAAATTTATTTTATTATTTATTTTTTATTATTTATGTATTCGCATTCTCGAGAGATGGTGGAACGTAATATTCCTCCATGGTCGTCTTTATTTTTCAACAACTTTTAATCATTTGTATTTCATCTCCTACAGTGATGCTGACTAAATTAATGACGGCTGTATTTTGATGTACACCTGCTGATTACAAAGATATAATTTAAATATGGCATCGTTTTCTGACCGATACTTCAAGTCTATTGAGAATATACTAAAACTATTTAAAATAAAATGCAACAAGTAAAATTTAATATAAATATAACACGATCAAATTATAGTTAGGGAACGGATACTATTGTTCTTACAACTGGGTATTATTATTATTTTTTTTTTTTTGGCAAAGCACTTACCTTTGTAACCCAATAATCCAAGACCATTTCTGTGGAAATCGCGATAAACCAACGCGTTAGATTTAACAAGCAGCCCTCAAGGACACATCTTATTTGTTAGACTTTACTTATTACGCGTTATATCTTATTTCTAAAGGTTTATGATTTTCCAACACTTTAAAAATATAATAATGTATTAGAAGTAATTTTAATAGGTTAATTGCGTCATCAAACCCGTCAGAAAATAACATTTAGAAGTTACACTTTATCAGGTCAGGTTATACGTGCGTTTCTTTATGCGTGGATTCTACAATCTAGGACATTTTTAATGCGTTTGAAATAAATTATAATCCGTAAGAAACATGTTGTAGTGCTTTAGTTGCAAGATCTAAGGCGTCAGAGACATGTTTTGTCAGTCTGAATTTTTCTAATCAAATTTATGGTGAAGCTCTACAGTTTAGTATTTTACATAGGGTTACGTTTTTAAAGAAAAATAATTCCCTCGTTTTCCTCACTGGTTATACTGGCCATTTAAAAAAAAAAAACTTGTAAATCTTAGGTTACAATAACCTTTAATTCCCTTTATTTTGGTGTATGCTTGATTGAGTGGTATGTGTTATAGAGTACACGGCTTGACCTTACTCCAGATGTACCGCCATCAAGCAAATGTTAGCGCCGCTTAGTCATTTTCACATCCTGGACTTAAGAGGTAAGTTGTGAAAAGAAGAGACGATAACTTTTTTAAATTTTTTATATATATTTTGTAATTAATTCATTGCATTTTCAGAAGCTGGTATTGTTTAGTATGGCAAAATTAGTTTTTCCTATTTTAATAACTGCGAAAGATTGTACTTTGGACTAATTCAGGCATATTTTTTAATACATGGGGGGGGGCAATCATTTTGGTTAGCTGTGTGCTGAGGTCATGCACAATTTCCAGAGTACAATATACCCCACAAAAAGCAGCCAGATTACATGAGAGTAACATAAGTAACATTAAGGCTTGCCAGCATTCACTCCAAAGAGCATGTTGTAAATGTAAACAATTCTCTCCGAAGTTCATGATAACTGAGGAGCGCCCTTTACACAAAGACCACATAGGTATCAGTATTGTACGATTTAATTTGGGTTGTATAGGTCAAACATTTAAGTCGCAAGCATCAAAACTGTCATTTTTGAATAAGTCTGATGTTTTTCCGCACAGAACAGTATTTATTAATAGCAAAGTCCCGCACAATCCCAACCCCCTCTCCTTCGCAGCTAAGTGAAAAGTGAACTGTTTAAGAAACGCAAACTGCATTTTCTCAATATATCAACCAATCTTATGCTGAAAAACAGGATCATGAAACTTGCCAGAATTATTCCTGAGATGTCACTAAAACATGCTACAGTTTGAAAAGGGATAAAACAAGTGAGGTTTATGGAGGTCAAAGGTCAAAGTTCAAATGTTTGTTTAGTGTTCTAACTCTAAAATATGGAAGAAAGTGAATTTGGTTTGTTATTATTTATTTTTTAATTTCGTTACAAATAAATGAAAAGAAACATTTTCACTATATCTTTTTTCCACCTAGTGCAACAGTTTTAAGTTTAAGATGACTAAACTTCTGTGTTCTAATTTACTCATAAATAAGGTCATTACACATACAATACTGCCCTAGCCACATTATGTAAGCAAGAGCAAAATAACTAAAATTATGTTATTTTTTGCATAACATCAAAAATAATGTGCCGTTTTCTTGAACGTCGTACATGGTGATATGAAAATAAGAAAAATACTTGCACAATTGTCATATTTGTCTTAAGGTGGCGCTCTACAGTTTCGTATTTTGCATAGGATTAGATATTTAAGAAGAAGAATTTCTCCGGTTTTCCTCACTAGTTATATTGTTTTTTTTTTTAATATAAGAAAAAACTTGCATAACTTAGGCATTGTTGAAAGAACTTTGAATTCTCTTTTTTGGTATATGATTGATGGAAGTAATGGAGGTTATAAAGTATACAGCTTGGCCTTACTTCAGATGACTATCTTTGGAACAAAATGCTAGCTCCACTTGATCATTTTCACTTCTGGTCTTCAGGGGTAAATTGTATTTTTTAAAAATCGATAACTGGTTTTTTCTGACATTTTAAATATTTGTTAATTCATTTATTCATTGCACTTTTAGACGTTGGTATTATCTAGTCTGGCGAAATACGTTTTCCCTATTTTAATAAATGCTAAAGGTATTCTATTGTAGACTAATTCAGGCTGATTTTTGTAGCATATGGGAGCAGTCATTTTGGTTAGCTATGTGTTTAGATCATGTACAATATCATTAAAGTAACCTAGAGGTATGCCAGCATTCTCTCCAAAGAGCATGTTGTAAATGTAAACAACTTCACCTTACACCTGTCACTCTCCGAAGTTTATATTATCTGAAGAGTGCCATTTATAAGGCAAAATAAAGCACATTACCTTTCAATTAAAATTTGAATTGCATGACTGACCGAAATTAATAATTTTTGCATGCATACCATCATGAAAAATGCAGATGATTTCTAGTGCATTTGATATTTATGGAATCATTTCCCTCCAGTAATAACTCTTTAAGTGAGTACAGATTATTGATTTTAATGAAATATAGTAACGTAAATAATTTAATTTAAATAAAATATTATTTTTTGCCTTTGTACTTCGTATATCGATTGCAAATGACTTTTAAAATGCAGAACATAGAATTTAATAAAAATGTTTATCACAAATAATAGTTACGTTTCTTTGCGTAGTCATGGTGTAGACTACAATATTAGCTATAGAAACAAATTCAAACGTTCTGTATCGGCAAGACGAAATGACCTCTATATAAATAATCATGCATAGTGGAGACATTTGGCTCAGCTGTAATTGTAAAATACATTGATACGGATGAAGATTTACTTTAACTACCGCAATCGTCCCAGTCTCGGTCTTCATCCCTCACCCGTCTGGAGTATAATACATGTCCTCTGTCCTAATTAGACATGTGTTCCAAATAAAAAGTGCCAAAACAAGGTGATCAGCAGGAAGTCCGGATTTGTTTCTACAAATAGTAAAGCTTAATGACGCATACATACATAAGAACTATATGTCCGTGGACAGGGATTTTTGGCTCTACGAAAAATTCTCCAGTAGGCCCCTATGAATTTTAAATGACCGTTGTGACCACCGGAATTCGGTTTTGTTATCCTACCCTGTCCGTGACCCTGAAGAACTGCTTCTGATAGGTACTGTCTAAACTTCGCCGATTTTTCGCAACATTTTAAAAAATACAAATTGTGATTTCTTCATGGTCTTGCTAACGTTGATTCAAAAGCTTGTAATAGATTTATGAGCAAACATGATTCTTTCTTATTTTTTTATATTATATGCCGCGATATTGTCTGTTGTATCTTTAAACGTTAGACTATTAGTTACTATCCAAAGCTTCTGGGAAACGCAAACAATTATTGAAAATGACCTCCTTCAACGAAACTTACGCGATTTTCAGATGTGTACCTTAAAAAATGTGAATTGTATTGGACAAGTGTATTTTATTACAAGTCTTGAAATGCTAAACAAACTATAATGAGAATATTTAGAACAGTTATAATCTGATCATAATTTTATATGGGAATTTTTTACTTTGCATTTTAAAAGCTGTTCTTAAGTTTAGACTCTTTATTACCTTTATTGTGCAATTTTTTGCTTTGTGATAATACACGAAAACCAACACTGTTTCTTATGGGGACAATAACGATAGAGGAGACAACAAACTTAAATGAACAGGAAACGTTAACTTCATGTTGAAAACTTTAAGACCATGTACAGCAAAATACGTGTGAAAATACACCGACATTTTTACCTGTGCAGAACGACTGAGATCTCACAATAGTAGATAAATTTAATTTCTTATACAAATAATATAAAATACAAGGCTATAAGTATATGAATTACATATCAGATATATACAATCCACATAACTCACGCTCTGATAATATCGATATATGAATAATAGAATGTATGTAAACAAACTCCATACATTATTCTGATTTTGCTGTGGTATCAGCAGGTTTTGGGGAGAGTGATAAAATCGAGACAGCGTCCGAATCATATCAGTGTGATTTATATATTCGTCAGAAATGAGAAATCGCTATGCATGTTGTTTTCTCCCCCTGTTTTTGTGCAAAAACAATTATTGGTTGGTCTCAACCCCATCTTCGTGGCCGTCTGGCTCATCTTTGAGCAATAAACAGAAACGTTACTAGATCTTTGGACCGCTTAATATTCCAATGTTATTTTGCACGAAATCCGAGAGTTGCGGAATAATCCCTACGGGTTAAAGTCGTCTCGTTTTTATTATCCGTCAATTTTCAGTAATGTTTCTGTTCTGAATGTCGTGCCCTAAGGGAGACCATATTTACAGAGTCACGCAATTTTCGCATCAGGACAACCAAAACAAAATACAAACAAAAAGGAGAGGTTGGAAGAACTATCATATAATAATAATACCCATAATGCACTAGACAAGGAACTATATATTTAAGAACTGTTTTGTGATTGTGAAAAGATTAATATGAAATGCAAAGTTACACGCTGTTCTTGGTCAGAGGTGAGCTATTCCTGATAATTATAATTATTAAGAAAAAGATAATTGACCTTTCACGATTATTAAACAATAACGATTAAAAGGAAAGCATATATATATGGCTTGAGTGGGTACGTGAGAATTCGAATTTTTTAAAAAAAGAAACAATTAAGAAGAAAGTCCAGCAAGATGTTTTGATACCGTGCTTAAGTGGCAAATAAAATGCATTAAATTATCTTCCGCAATGTGTTTAACCCATTTCTTTGTATCTTGGCAGTCCCTGTATATAACACATTTCTTTGCACTATGGCAGGCCTTCTTTCTAAGACATTTCTTTGTATCTTGGCAGCCTTATATTTAAGACATTTCTTGGTATCTTGGCAGGCCTTGTATTTAACACATTTCTTTGCACCTTGGCAGGCCTTGTATTTACACATTTCTTCGTATCTTGGCAGGCCTTGTATTTAATACATTTCTTTGTATCTTGACAGGCCTTGTATAATTTTATGTAAAAATAAAGAAATATCTATTGGCACGATGAATGCTTTCTCGAGAACTCTTTTGTACACAACATAGAAATGTTTGCCGTTTGTTATACAACACAATATCTACATACGGGTCTTTAATACCAGCTGTTGAAGGACACAATATAATCTGTCTTGTGTGTTGACGTGCCACTAACCACCAGCCAATCAATCAATCAATCATTCAGTGTTAACAATGACTCTGTAATATGTTGATGTGCCACTAACCACCAGCCAGTTATTTAATCAATCGATCAATGTTAACAATGACTCCACTGCGCAAGACTTTTCATTGCATTGTCACCTGTTTATTGGTGCTCTTATGGTTAATCCACATCAAGAATGTATAGATGTCAATGACACGATTTTCTTTTGAAATAATAGAAAGAAAGAAAATAGAAGGAAACAAGTATAGGACCAAAACCCAACATAAGCGATTATTTCCAAAAAAGCTTTGGGATAATGTGGGCTCTCCCGTCCGCCACGCTAATTCATTCGTATAGGTTTTGACGAACATTCACAAAACTTTGTGAAATGCTTGACTTACGATGGAAACTTTTACTGCACGTATTTTTTTTCTAGCTCATTTCCCAGTTTGGGCACAAACAAGTCAAAAGATCAAACATATACACAAAGTGCAATTAAAGTCACAATATTTTTCATTAAAGTACGTGTATGCAATTTGACAGAAATGAAAGTATGCATTTATCAGACGTGAAAGAAGAACTAAAATACCAAGATCTATTTTCAATCCTCCACCCGAAAAACAGTCTCATAAATCGTAACTTGGCAACTATTTATCGTCTCTGTCCTATAACCATGGTATATACTTACTGGGCATGAAAAGATTAATTCAAAAGTGCAACCAACTTTGACCTCTGGGTCTGTCCTGATCTATGGATCCTTGGGACTTATGCGATTGGTCAAAACGTGGAAACTCTTGATCTCCCTATACATAATTGTACAACTATGTCTTCACCGGCACGCAACCAATCAGAAACTACTATTTACCTCATTAGAAGATATGTTGGACTCGGATTTTATCGGCCATTGAATGGATGGTGAATAAAATCCTTAAAGGTAGCTATTTTTGCTTAATGGTGAAGTATTTTTTTTGCAAATCACACGTTGATATATTCTAAAGATTTACCAATTTTGATTTGAAAAAATTCCATTGTAACACAGTTGCAAGATTTAAGACAAAAGATGAAAGGCAAAGTCCGATTAAACTAAATGTTTTCAGCAGCCGGAAACGGCGTTTTAGTCTGATCTCTCCCTGCATGGAATACACACTTACAGAGCATGAAACTACGAATTCAGATATGCAACTGTTATTAGCCACTCGATCTAACATTACTCCAATAGAATTAGTCCACGGGTCTTTATTTATTTATTTATTTATTTATTTATTTATTTATTTATTTTTGTATTTTATTTATTTATTTATTTATTTATTTATTTATTTATTTATTTATTTATTTATTTTTGTAATTTAGTTATGTATTTATTTATTCATTTATTTATTTATTTATTTGTTTGTTCGTTTGTTTGTTTATTTAGCTCATTCGTTGTGTTCAGTTATTGTTTTATTCATTATTGACTGGATGATCAACTTTTATTTAAAGGGATCAGAAGAGATTTTTTTATTCATTGCAATGAGATTAAACCGAATAAATGGACATAAATTGATCAGTGTTAAACAATTAAAACATAATTTAAAATATTTAAAACAATATGGAATTACAATTATAGTATGATCTGTATCGACTACTAGAAATTCATCAAGTTCGAATATTACCCACAATACCCACGGCAGCTCAGTTTGTAAAGCGCCAGACTCGTTCCAAGAAACTCGGTTTCGATACTCGCACAGGCCATCTCATGTTGGCTGCCTCGGTATATGTATGGAAATGACACTTTGCTCCCATTTCCTCTTCATGGTATAGCTATCAATCTGTTTGAAAGTGACCTGAAAATCAACAAATCAACCATTCAAAATTGTTGAATATTTTAAACATTTTATTAAAGCAAATTTATCATGAAGTATATATTGAATTCTCTCTCCCTCTCTACACACACACACACACACACACACACACACACACACACACACACACACGTTGTCACTTTTCTATTGTTTTCATTAAAATGACAATGCAGTTTTTAATTCAAGTTTTATGACAAATTAGCTTTTATAATAGAATTTAATTTCTCTCAAAGGAGTGGTTTGCGCTTCGTTTAATGGAATGAATACTTCATCTCCTGTCCAAAAAGAACAGTTGCTATAAAGTTTTCATTAAGTTATTTGTATACGAAACTTTATAATGAAAATTCAAATTTCTCTTTAATGGAACTAATTTTGAAATTTCAGCTATCAAAATAGTTGGAGAATATTAAATATGAAGATGAATTACATATAAAAATGAATGGTTATATTTTTATTAGTCATTGAAAAATATTTGTTCCTAAATTAATTCAGACCTTTATACTGAACCCAAAATATGCACGTGACTTGAAATGGTGCATTCTGGGATAGCTTTGAATGCTAGGATGAATGACTCGCCCACATGCTTCAAATACATATAGTTGTTTGATTTGGTGAAACATTTTAATTCCGTTTCAGTTCTTCGATGCACAAACTGCAACATTTTGCTCACAAATGATTGCTTCAAGAACACTTGCTCTAATGCATATTCACAAAACTGCATTTTTTTTTTCTTCAGGTCTGGTTTCAAAATCGACGTGCCAAGTGGAAGAAGAGGAAAAAAACTACAAACGTTTTTCGAACACCGGGGGCTCTTCTTCCTTCAACAGGATTATCCCCGTTCGGAACCATGAATGATCCGTTATGCGGCTTTCACCCCAGCGACAACCGGTGGTCAACAATGCCCCAGATGAACGGCAACCACTTTGCTCTCTCTGCTGCTTTACCCAGACACTGTATCACACAATCATTTTCACCTCAAGTGACCGTGGGCGGTCTCGTCGATGCAGCCACAGTTTCCATGGGAAACACGAACCCAATGTCAAATGGAACTCCCTCTCTGTATAGTACCACCTATGGAATGTCGCCTAATAACTGTACATCGCCACTTCCTGTGAGTTCACCATCTTCATCGCTTCCAAGTGCTCAGATGGCATGTGGAATGCAGGATATAGGGGACTCCTGGCGAGGATCAAGCATAGCGTCATTGAGGAGAAAAGCGTTAGAACACAGCGTGTGTTTGAGTGGTTTCCGATGATACTGAGGTCTTAGTTACTAGGAAGCTGTTTTACACACATATTAGCATAATCATCCCACCTCGGTTGATTCGCAGTTACATTGGATTTGTAACGAAAGAGCACATATTGACAGTATATTTATAGAAATAGGGACTACTTATGGACATTTTAAATTCCCACAATACAGCAGTTTTGAAAGCGATTTCGCTCAGTGACCCGATTAGGTTGTCTTGGCGCTTATAATTCATAATTTTAACATACGCGATAGAATACAGTTCATGATAATTGAAAATATCAACATTTCTGCTTTAAAATATCAGCATCACAACTTTCCCAAATATTTTAAATTAACCCTAGACAGTCGGTGGTATTACTTTGTTTTGACCTTCATGCCTCTAATTTCACTCCACGTGTTTTATTTATCTTTTACGTTCAAGTACTTACACCGTAAACTGTTGAGTAAATTGCATTTTCAGTGAAAAAATAACTATATCTAATCGGTTAACGTCAGGGATGGCGTCGATGCATCGTCTATGGATAACTGTTTTAAACGTACGGCGATAAGAGCTTGTCGGTCACGACCTTCAAGATAAGCTTGTTGATTACTACTCTCCAACAATCAGAACTCTTTGGAACTCTTCGCTTATGATGTTTAACGTCACAGTCGATGACAATGATGACTTGAATAGACTTGTCCTGCATTCTGAAAGTGAGTTAGCCAGAAACTCTGAAAACGAATACGCTCGCATACCGTATTTATTAAACCATAATGGCAAATTGTCTTCGTCCTTAGTCCGAACGTTGTTAGTGGTCATTCACCGCATCCTGTGATACGTATGATACAAATAATTTCCAGATGAACATCATCTCTGTAACTTAAACAACCAAGTTCAATGACATCGATATATTGATGTTTTAATAGATTTATTCGATCAAATGCTTCACAATTCAAGTTTAATTTGCAAAAGAATCCGACAACTTCAAGCGGCTGCAAAATTCACGCATGCGTCTAAATTGTGGTACTTTATATGTTTACTTGGTGACAATTGACTGTTACCATAATTGCTCTTTAATATACAAATTATTGACCATTCTAGACATTAAAGAAATGTGAACTATTCTTAACTATATCTATATTGTCTGCACCAACGAAGATGGTGTCTTTGACTGGCAAATTTGTTTGAGGAAATTTTGTACACGGTCGTTGTCGTATGTTTGGTTAGGCCTAATTTGGTGTTTTAACCCACAGTAACGCAAGTAGGGTATTTAGTACCGAGGCGATTGGACTAAACAACATGCCCAAGGACATCCCACGTCTGGTCCGATAGTAGGGTTGGAATCATGGCCCATCCAGTCGCGAGTCTCATTTGTCTAGCAGTTTAAGAGACGATTTGCTGTTCAGGCTGGTGTATGGTCACGATGTGGCAAGGCTTTCAAACACACCGATGTGTGCAACTTGGCAATCAAAAGAATTTTGTTTGATTTTAAACCCAGTCGACATTGTACGAGGTGAAAAAAAAGAAAACTATACATTTATTATCGACAAACGTATTCAATTTTAGATATCCATATCGTTCGGATTCCGTTCATTGCATTGATGGTTTCTACTGAGTTCTTTTTTGGACAATATACAATTGCCTATTTACAAATTGCTCACAAAGTATACCACACAGTATTGCGTTTATTACAACACACAATGTAAATCGTTAATTTAATTATTTGGTCACATTGAAACGAAATATTTTGAAACCAGTCAAGCACATTACGAAACATGGTACGAAGAATGCTAGTAAAATAAGAAAATGACTTTTAATTTTTGTAAACATTTGGAATTGATTCATCGAAGTAATGAAAAGTTAGCCTCAAGGGTTGAAAATTAACCTTGTGAATATCAGTAAATTTAGACATCAATCAAACAATCGATGAGACCCTACTCATTCATCTTTTCACAATAATGTTTTCCCCTGACATCGTGATGCTTCATGTTGACTAGTCATTATATCGTGGTGTTTCCTATTGACTAGCCATTATATAGTGGTGTTTACTATTGACTTGAAATATTCAGCTTCAAATGTATTGATGCAATAGAGGTCATGCTCCACGTGAAGCAAATACCAGTACCTATGAGTTGTGTGCCATTACCGAACTCCAGCACTGTAATGATAAATCTTTTCATGCCACTTCTAAGTGTAAGAGGAAGAATGAAATATGTTGTATTCGCTGAAAGCCGTTGTCTCTATATGTCGTTTTATATCGTTTCTGTTGTCAGTATATTTTTGTGTTGAAATAATATAAAGTAGGAAAAGATTATGAATCTTATCAAGTTTAAATTTGTGCAATTAAAAAAATGAATGCATACTGCCTTGTTGTTCCTTTAAGTTTGTATATACATTCCTAAGTATATACGTGCGTGCGTGCATGCATGCATACATACATACATACATACATACATACATACATGATGCGTGAGGTAGCGGGTTCGAACCCCGGCCGAGACATACCAAAGACTTATACAAATGGTACTGACAGTTGCCTCACTAGGCGCTCGGCAATCAGAAGTTAGTGTTAGGGCTATTCGGTATAATTACTTACTTTGTGCATATACATTCTTCATCGAACCCATTCATTGTGAATGCATTTGATCTTAAGGGAATGGGGAAGGAGATGTGATTAAAGAATAAAAACAATAACTTTCTTTTGCAACTTTGCTGGAAAAAATTCCCCCCCCCCTTTTATATATATATATGTCCTATATTATTTAAAATTCAAAATATAAAATATTTATTATATCTCAAAAGTCAAGAATAGAGATTTATGTTTAAAAATGGTTTTAATCTTCCATACCACCATGCCCATGATTCGCTCTTATTACAAATTTCTACAGCACCATTTACAACTAAGAGCATTTAAAGAACTTAACATACTTTGGAATGGATATTAACCTGTCCCGATATACGGAAGTGACGTATAATTAGAACAAAGAAGAGTTTATAGTTGAGTCAATTTGCGATAGTTTATGAAACAAACAGTGATCCGGAAGAAATTGAAATGACTTATGCCACACCTACCTCGATAGATCAAGATCAAAAATAAAAAAGAACAAAATTATGGTGTGTTTTCAGTTTTTGTATTTATTTAAGTCACGCTGAGAAAAAAACATCACTTCGATATTTTAGTCAAAAGTATCAACAACTATTCGAGAATAATCAGCAGTTCTTTGAAATGGTGCCGTGGGAACCTCTTGCCATTGAACTGTATTTTATCTCGCCATGTTCTACTTGAGTTTTTTATGTATTGGGCATTCTGAAGAAAAAAAACCTTCTAGGCTGAATCGGGCTTTGTCCAATTACACTGTCACGAGCGTGCATCTGACAAGACTTGTACTGCGTACACACACCCTTCATCAAACCCATTGATTGAGGAAGCATTTGATCTTAGGGGAAAAGGGGGAAGGGACTGTGATTAAAAATAAATACAAGATGCTCGCCGATAACTAACCCTTTCTGTAGTTTAAAATTATGTACCTATTAAAGGGGACGACTTATATTTCAATGTTTTTCTCCCTCTTTCTCTGATTCTCTTGCTCGATTGTGCGGAAACTGTTTGAATGTCTCAAAATGCTGGTTATATATATATATATATATATATATATATATATATATATATATATATATATATATATATATATATATATATATATATATATATATCCTTTTCAAACTTCATTATTCAAACAAGTATAATAAATGTCGCAATGTCGCAGACCGTACATACATAATAAATTTGAAGCAGGTCAGGATCAGGTCAAGTTTTATTTTTGGGGGGGAGGGGGTCCAAAATTTAAAAAGGGCCCTGACTTTCCTCCAAGGGCACCAAAGCCAAAATCTATTTGTCTCGTTACTCAAAGTGTGCACAATACCCAAACAACGTGTGCAAAAATAAAATGATCGTTAAATTTCAAGCGACAAGTGACTGCACATTTGTGTGTGTACATTTTCGAGTTTTTTATCCGGAGGAGTCTCGAAACCCAGCCCCCCCCCCCCCGATCCGGCCCTGGAAAAGGTTTGTAGGTATGTACAACTGGCATCTTTGAAATGGTTACGTGTTAAGTGTTTAAATATCACGTGTGGTATATTTAAGGGGTCGATTTTATTTTCTAATTAACATTAGGAGATCAGAAAATTTGTTCGTCCTAGTGACTACATTTTCATTTCCTTGAATGCTATTAATAACAATGATCCAAGAAATGATTCCATAATGAATATTTTGTTGATTTAGAAATGCTCATAGTAAAGACTTTTTGGACGAATGATATAAAACAATATTTAAGCATATAACTCACGCTATATTTGTTGTCTTTACATCGACCGGTACTAAAATATATTGAACTATACAAAATATTTGTTCATATAATTTGTTTAAATTTTAAAACAATTAAGTGTGATTTTGATATGCTAAGAGTTTTGGTAGAACATTTTTTCCTGATTAAAGACCATTTAGTGGGCATGTTTTATTATGGGCTGTCTATGTTTGTATGTTCTTGTTTTGTGTTTGCTTGTTGTTGTTTTTTTAAGAAACTTTTTAAAATAGAATTTCACGAGTGATAATACAAGAGTAACAATACAAAATGTTTCCACTTCGCAAGTGAAATATTTCCTTATATGTAAAAAAATTCATTTTGTATAATTATAATTTTTAAAGGCAAAATGAATCAATTTTCATGAATTTTTATTTTACATTTTATGCAAATGAGATTAACTGCTGCATTACTGTATCGATAGAGAAAAAATCTGAAGTTGTGCAATAATTGTAGAACAGCGACTTTTACAAAATTTAGCTCATAATTATACTGCTTCACATTCTGTATTTTTTCAACTGTTTTTGATACGAAAATGAAGAGATCTGCATTTTCGTTAACAGATTTCTTGCGCATATTGATATAATGAACATTGTTGATATAGTAGTGTTGTAGATACATCATAGGGCCGTCCCATATGACAGTCTTAAGAGCGTACAATCTTCAAACAAAGTATTTTTAATGGGAGAGAGTTTACGGATTTTGATTATTTATTTTATTCATTCCCCATTTACACATGAATTGTGTGGCCTTGGGAAGCATTCAGTCTAGTTTAATAACAGATGCTACACGCAAATTTAGATAGACACCTAATTTCGGTTTGCAATCAGCACTCACCTGTTTTGATTTCGCCATCATATTAAAGCTTGATTTGTAATGTTAAAATCGCTACTTATACAGTTATATTATAATTTTTGATCAGGAAGTTTTCCTAAAAATGTGTGCCGATTGTCGTACAGCGTAACATGTATATGATACCGTAAGGGTATCATAGAATATCGATAGCAACCCGTCACTTAAGTCCAACCTCTGACAATATTCGTGATTAATGGGTAAAATGCATTATAAAATAATTTAATGATGCGTGAAGCATACATTATGTTGCATGTAGTTTGTTTTTCATCCTCATTGATTACATAATGAAGATGTATACTTGAGGTCATAGAGTCTGGATATACACGCAGAGGCGTGGCTACCATAAAGCAAGAATATGCAAAGCAGAGGGGTCCATGAATTATTTTTTACACCATAGATTATGTAGTGGCCCATAGGTAAACTTTGCATAGGGGTCCGTATATTGGCCACAATATCTTAGCTACGCCACTGCATACGTTTTACGATCTGCTCTTTTCTGTTCTCTGAGAGAGAGAGAGAGAAAGAGAGAGAGAGAGAGAGAGAGAGAGAGAGAGAGAGAGAGAGAGAGAGAGAACAGAAGAAGAAAATGATATAGTCACAGAGACATAAATATAGAAATACAGGTTTTAATACATAAAGTCAGATATATTTCCTAAATGGGAAAATAAAGTAATTTCAAAAGCAATATCGGTACTGCAGAGAAAAAAGTGGCATCGTGGCTGTGGCGATGTAATTTCTCTCCCACTGATACCTTTAAATATTTCATTTCAAAACTTATTTTAGCTTGAAAGTGAAATTTGCACCACCCCCTACATCCGGTCTTTCTTGTTCTGATCCCAAATTTTCTTTATTCATTAAAGTAACCTTCGGGTCATAAGAAACAAAGCTGTTACCAAAATCTATTTCCTTCTATTCGCTTCATAGTTTTAGTAAGTTGTATTTTCTGCTAACCATTTTCAACATTTTATTAATCCATTTCTGTTTATCGGTTCTTATAGTAACCAAAGGAATAAACCCGTTAACTAAAACAATTTCCGTTTTTGTCCTGTCATAGACCGCAAGGGAATTTATTTGAAAGCTGTAAGAGAGTGTTACATTTATGTAGCATATTTGCTGACCCAAGGGAGGGGGGAGTGGTATTGGGGATCATTTACAAAAGCAAACATGGAGAAATTAAATTTATTTGGCTTTACTCGTTCATTTGTTTGGGTTTCCGGGACTTGAATAACAATTATTCAAGGTCTCAATCGGGCAAGGAGCATAGACGAAGCATAATTAATTCCGAATAACTGCTGCAAATATGGCCGAAATATCAGTAATCGAAATTCCATAGTGCTCCACATTTAAAATTTCCTCGATTTTTCAATTATAACTAAGTTTTTGTGGAAATTTTTGTAATTCAGTTAATAATATGGCTCTAGGCTTCAAATTACTTCGAAGACCTAACAACGTGTGGAGATATTAAGGTTTATGAATTGTTACAATACTAGATATATGCCCTCAATATTATCTCTAACATTTGGCTCTAGTTATGAATTTATGAAGGTCTCTCATGATTCATATTTTAGCGGTCGTCCCCAGTTCTCTATTATCTCTCTTGTAGTGTACGAGATGATCAGTGCGCGCTGATAATTGGTACTATCCGTTTTTGCAAACTTTACAGGGTTACAGGTGACAAGATAAATAATACCATTTGGACTATTCTCTAGCAAACTGAAATAGGAATTGTCATTTTGAGCTTATTTTACCCTTCAGGTTCCACTCCACAGTTTCGTATTTTTTACAGGGCAAATTTCTAAACAACAAAAAGTTGAACCCGGCCATTGCAACAATATGCTTATGTGTTATTTAAAGTAGAATACATCGCGAATCAGTTTGTTTACGCCTTACACATATTTCAAATGTTGCGGGCATTGAGCTCTGTAGGATCCACACCGAGTTCTTGTGCAATGTCATACACCTAGCATGAATGCCACGTTTATAAAATGTTTAGATGAACTTAAGAAAGTTGAACAGGTTAAATTGTCTTAAAATTTTGTCGTTAGAAACTCCCCCAAAAATGAATGTATTGACAAGTCTGGTAGGAAAATCATTTGTCAGAACCAGGACAATGCAATATTGCAGAATTACGGCTTTTTTAAAAATCGATTTTGCTAGTTCACAATTTGGATTTAAACGGTTGCGGAAAAATACGATAAAATCATATGCTAAACAGATAGAGCATTTTAGTCTTGGTACTAAGAAATGAAAAATACCGATGTAGAATTTCTTAAAAAGTTTTGAGCGTAATTGCACATTGTCTTTTATTTCATGTTGAAACATGTTGCTGCATAATTAAAACAGGCACGTTTAATATTTCTCAACAATCTTGATTAAAAAAATAACTGTCTTGATTTAGCTGTGAATCATGGCATACATTCACACCAAATAATAATTTACTTATTTGTATGCATGTATGTTTTCGCACATACACTCACACACACTACAGTAGACCCATTTGCTCATCCAAATGAACTCTAATTAGAAAAACCTAGTTTATCTGAAGAAAATCCGATTTGTTAAAATCATTAATACAGTTTTTCTTCTCAGAAAAATTAGAACTGTATGTCGAAAACCACGTTTTTCTATTGATGAACTATAATTTTCTAATTATTGCACATTGAACGAAGAAAAACCCAGGTTTTCTTCTTGATACGCCGTATCTTGAAGAAAAACTTGGGATATCAGGGGAAAACCTGGTTTTTCATATTTATAGAAAATTAAGTTTCAATTCCCGTGAACTTGGAATAAATGATAAAATTCTTAGTTTTTCTCTTGATGTTGAGATTTATTTATTTTTCTTCTAAAACAACTGGTATTTCCAGATCAAAACCATATTTCTATCAGTCAAATGCACAGTTATGAGATAAATCTGGTTTTTCTTTTTATATCTTAGGTCCTCAAATGAAAAGCCTTGCATATCAATAGCAAAAGGCACAGATACTAGAAAAACTCGGTTAAGTTAGCAAAAGGCACAGATACTAGAAAAACTCGGTTAAGTCGAGAAAAACCTTCTGTTTCTAGTGATATCCCAATTTCTCAAGATAGGTCAGATTTTTCTCCGAAAACCTGTTTTTTTAAGAAATTTTATACCTTAGATTTCCGAGAAACTAACTGGTTTCACAATTTTGTTTACAATTTCGCAAGTTTCTTCTCAAATACCTGGTATAATGGTATAATGAAATACATTTGCTCTCGCAGGTTTCGCAAATGCCGATATTTCTTTCCGTGGTTGGCCAATCTGTCACGTTACACCAGGGATTTCTCATTGGTTCACTAATTATCTTTCGATGTAGGAGTAATTCATGTATCGCCGAGTGTCAATCAAACCCAAACACGTGCCGATGCGTACGGATGACCGACCAGTACCATTACTGGCAAAGATGTGACTATCGAACATATAGCAGCTTAACGGACTTTTAGACGTATTCTCCGTCACCAATCCAATTGCCATTATACATCATCTGCAAATTCAAATCGTCCTAGCCTAAACATTATTCAACGATTTTTTTGTCATTAAATTTTTATTAGCATTGGTCACTAAAATATTAACTCAAATTCACAATAGATGTTAACATAAAATGCTGTGAAGTTTCATGCTAATGATCAGGGCGTTATTATGTTTATTATGTCAGTTCTGACAAGGAGAGAGAGAGAGAGACAAAAAGAGGGAGAGGGAGAGAGACAGAGAGATTTTGATTTTTAACTCAGCTTTAACAGTTTTTCAGTCATATCGTACGATGTCTGCAGCGTGGCAGCTATAGTGATGTCCAGCACCGGGGCATCATGTCGCAGACATGTAGCACGATGTCTCACCCGGTCACATTATCCTTACAGTAATCTCTTAATGCTGAGCGTCTAGCGAGGCAGCTGTTAGTACCATATTTATAAGTCTTTGGTACGATTCGGCTGGGGTTCGAACCTACGACATCTCGCATCCGAGCTTGACGCTCTGAGAGAGAGAGAGAGAGAGAGAGAGAGAGGACTAGTATCACGTACGAAGGTCGATATGACAAACTGTTTGAGTATTCTCAACAGTACATGGTACGGTGTTCGCAGATCCCAATTCGCAGATTTAAGTAGCAAGTATTCTTGAAATGGACTTCGGCTGACGTAAGTAACCATTCATATAGACACAATTTATATAAAGAAATATCTTAAAGCAAAATATTATTTATATCATCTAGAATTACATATCACCAAAATGCATTTCTAACAATTATCCACAATTACAAATCAAAATGCGTTAAAAATCACCCAGAATTACAAATCATCAAAATGTGTTTAAAAAATCACATAGAATTACACATGATCAAAATACGTTAAAAACTCACTTAGAATCACAGATCATCAAAATGCGTTTAAAAATAATCAAGAGGCATTAAAAATTCTGCACCATACAATTTGCAACACCCAAATCTCCATAGGTATGTGTGCAATTACAATTTAATTGTTACCACTCTTAAAACAGCTTGATGCTTTTATTTTGGCTTAAATCAAACACCTCTGATGTCAATCGCTGTATATTTTATTGCATTCGTCTTTAAATCGAGTTGTTGTTGTTGTTGTTGTTGGTTTTAACGCTATTTTCAGCACAAGATAGGCTATACATGACGGCTAGTATAACTGGTGGAGGAAGAAACCGGGAAGAACCACCGACCCACGAGAAGTTACTAGCAGGCTTTCTCACGTACCCACGTTAGCTGAGATTGAGACTCGAACCCACACAGACAGAGGTGAGATGGCAGTGATCCTGAACGGTGAGTGCTTTAGACCACTCGGCCACTCGGACCGGAACGGTGAGCGCTTTAGACCACTCGACCACTCAGGGCCCCTCTTTTAAATCGAACTAATTATACAATTATCGAAGTTTTTTACAATAAGTGTCAATTACTGCAAAACGGTATGTGGAAATTTACTATGTACTAAGATGTAGATTTGATGAGGTGGACTGTTCTAATTGAATGAAGTTGTGGAATTAGAAGAAAAAAATATAAGTAAATACTAAATTATCGAATGTTGGGAGAAAGAGGGATCAGGGGTAGACTTCCAATTTCTGACGTATGATAATTTCGCGCGCACCATGTATCAAATGATATAGGTTTTATGGTTTAAGCTTTAGCTGAATGATATGCACATATCCATGGGTTACACTTTAATTCAATACATATGCGCTTGGGACACGCTTTCATCCGAATGTTTCCCTCCGGAGGTTGAGTAACTTGATAGAAGAATTTAACCGTCAGCCACACGGCTAAGTGTATTGTCGGAGGGCAGTCGCAAAGATGGAGTTAGAGCGGATACATACATCTATCTACCATGGCAAACTAACCAGACTTATTAAAGATACCATGTGTCACGAACTCCCCTACCCTGAATCAAATACTTAAGATAGGGGAGGGTGAATGTTTGGGACAGGCAAGAGTCACTCAAAGAACAAAGACAGACAGCGGAAAATACACCAATGATATTACATTTATTGACATAAAACACTAATATTACACCCAATTACACTAAGACAACCTCTCGTGATGACAAAATATTAAATGAAATGAGATTTATAAAAGCTGATTAAAGTCGTGCTATTCAACTCTCTCAATTGTACAGTTTTATCTTTGTACAACATTAGGAACTCAAAATCATTTTTCTCTTTTATCCTGGTCCGAATATCACTCCACAGTTTGGCTCCATGAATTTACACACTTTTTCCATCCATATGTCACAAATATTTATAACAACTAAACGTGATCGTATGTTACCTGTTTAGGCTCGAATAAACAGTAACAAAAGAAAGAGTGAAGACAACAAGCTTTGAAAAATTTAACAAATAATTTGTTTCCCTGGAAAAAAATGACATCATCAATATAAACATCACAATTGTCTAGACCAGAAGTAATCATATTCATGAGACGTTGAAAAGTACTTGGCGATCCTTTCATCCCAAACGGTATTACTTTTTTTTTAAAATTCCATCTGGAGTCACGAATGCCGAAATTTCCTTTGCTCTTTCCGTTAGTGGAATTTGCCAAAATCCTTTCAGAATGTCAAATTTGGTGACATTGTTACGTGTTTAGGCTCGATTAAACAGTAACACAGAAAGAGGGAAAACAACAAGCTTTTTAAAATTTAACAAACAATTTATTTTCCTGGAAAAATTCTGTAAAAATGAAAAAGGGAGATGAACTTACGGTTTCAAGAATCAAATCCAAAAATGATATAAGAATAATCCACGAATTATTTTGCAAAAGTCCTAATAACAAATGTTCTAATAATTTCAAGTTCGAATCTTGATGGAAAATCCAAGATGGATGACGATGACGTATGCTGTAGTCAGTACTGTGATTATCTACAGTTCCTTGTAGAAATACAAATAATGGCACTCCGGTGTTTGGAAATCCAAATTAAATTTGTAAGTAATGTCTTTCCAAAATTTCTGTGTGAGCACTCCT